>JAMKQA010037411.1:0-14833 GCA_024699735.1 Posidonia australis | reverse complement strand
GGGTGGGGAGACGAGTGGAAAGGAAGAAGGGGAAGGAGAAGGAAGGAGAAGGGGAAATGAGGAGGAAAGGAAAGGAAGTGGAGGAGGAGTAGCGCCGCTGAAGAGGAGGGGAAAGGAAGAAGAAGGAAGGAGGAGAAAGCAACGGGTGGCGAGGAGAAGTGCAGTATGGTGCAGGTTATAAAGCCTACACCTGGAGTAGTTGGAAACGTGCCCACCTGCGCGTCTCAACCACCGGCACACCACACAGCAACCAACCGCCAGCCACCACCAACGAGGCCAACTGCCAGCCTCAACCACTAGCCCACACGCAAGCGAGCCCCACAAGCACAGTGCCACAACGCATAGTGCCAAACCACGCACAGGGACACGCAAAAAGAAGCCAGCCCATGAGGCCCAAGCCCAAAAGCATAAAACCACACAATGGGCCTCGAAACAGTAACACCTGTCCAGGAAATAAATTTCATAAAATGTAAATAATTACAAAATGAATTTTACTGGTGTTACACTGGTGCTGAATATATTGCAGTCGGATGTTATTGTGCACAAATATTGTGAATGACACAAACCTTAAATGATTTTGGATTAACCTTATCTACAACTTCAATTTACTGTGATAACACAACTGCCATAAATTTGTCTAAAAATCTAGTTCACCACTCAAGAACAAAACACATAGAACTAAGACGTCATTTCCTTAGGGACCATGTCCTTAAAAATAATATAAAATTAGAATTTATTCCAACCAAAGAACAAGTAGCAAATATATTTACAAAACCCTTTGATGAACAACAATCCATTAAAATTAGAAGGGACATAGGAATTTGCAAAATATCAGATGTAATATAAAAGATCTCTGGAAATTTACTGGTTCGGTACACTGAAACTAATCAATATGCCGAAATTTACTAGTTTGGTAAACCGAAACTAATCAATATATCAATTTTCTGTCAAATTTCTCAAAAACCCTATTTTTCAATATTTCGATTTTACCAGTCTACCGAATCCCCTATGTTAGAAAAAAGAATATTTGACTTGGTATACCATTCTATGTACTAAAATTCCCTATCCCCATTTCGGCATACCAATGTAATTTTTGGTATTCCATTTTTGTGATGAATAACATTATAACCCTAGCTTTCAAGGTTTCTTTTTTTCATTTCTCCTCTAACAGTCATCTGAAAGCCCTAGCCACCAGACGTCCATCACCTCCACTCCTCCAACCAAGGTCCTCCACACCTCTTCTAGCCTCGTTCTCTACTCCTTTCCCATCCTTGATCTTCATCTCCTCTTCTCTGGCCAAATGGCATCAAAGAAAATGATGGCCTCTTGCCCTAAAAGGAAGCATGTGGAGCAACCTGAGTCTCTAGCTGCCTTTGGCTCCATGTCTGACAATCTTTTCCATTTCTTGAATGAGGAGACACAACAAGCCCATAAGGAAAGATTTGCTAACAGAGTAGTACTCATAGGAAGAAGGGTAATTTTTCAAGAGCTTGGCTCCATTGAATCCTTATTTTCTTTCCAAATGTTAATCCCAGTTATAGGATCCATAGGAGATAGACTCTATTATTGTAACACCCATAAATTCATTTTGTAATTATTTACAATTTAATGAATTTAGTCCTGAATGGGTGTTACTATTTCGAGGCCCATTTGTGTGATTTTGTGATTTTGGGCTTGGGCCTCGTGGGCCGGCTTTTGTTTGCTTGTCTCTGTGCGTGGTTGGCATTGTGCATTGTGGCATTGTGCTTGTGGGCTCGGGTGTGGGTCCGTGTGGGGCCCACGTTTGTGGGCCAGTTGGTGGGAGTGATTGGTGCAGTGGATTGTTAGCTCGTGCGAGAGGCTAGTGGTTGCACTGTGCATGCATGCATGCAACTACCACCCTCAGCATGTATTTATAAGTTGCGGTTGTCAACCCTTTTCTTTTGCACCTCTCCTCCTCTTCCCTTGCTTCGTTGCTTCCTCCCTGAGCACGCCACCTCCCTTTTCTTTCCTCCACTCATTTTCTTCTCCTTCTCCCTCTACTTGCCTGTTCCCACTCACTCCATCCCTACCCCACTCACTCTTCCTCTCCCGTCTCTCCCCATCTCCTCCCCTGTCTATCCCCTGTTCGGTGTGCTCAAGGGTGTGCAGCGATGCGCAGCGGCATGTGGAGCTCCAGTGAGGCATCCCTGAGGTCGTGGAGTGCTGAGGTTGCATGGAGTCATCGGAGTTGGCCAAAGATCTGAGTTGGATCGTCGGAGAGCTCGTAGCAAGTACGCACCTCCAACCACAATATAGAAAGTATGAAATTGGTAGAAAATGATAGGAATGCATGAAATCTACGTAAAATTTATATTCCTAGAATCTGTTGTGATTTTATGAGAATTTATGGAGGTATTTATGGTGATTTATGATGGTTGTTGCGTTTTTGGTCCTTTTGACCCTTTTGTCTTTACGAATTTATATCTTGTTGCATGATGAATGGATTTTGGTTTTGTTTGTTGAGATTTGGAGTAGACTTGAGGGTCTACACATTATGTGTTATGAGAGATTTTTGGTGCTTATTTTGGGGGTCCGATCGAAGGTCCCACTTTGGGTGATTTCGAAGGTTTGAGTTTTGGGTCATTTTCTGGAATCGCAGAATTCGGCATACCAAAGTGGAAACCGCATACGGAATAAGTAATTTTCGGTATACCGAATCTTTTCGGCATGCCAATCTTTTTGTTAGTTTTGGTCTTCATGTTGATTCGGTCTGCCAAATCTCTCTGGTCGTCCAAACCAGGAAAATTCGGCATACCGAACTCATTTTTCGACATGCCAAATCATAGCCCAATGATTTTTTATAAAATGTGTTTTACATGGGATCTCGGATTGGTTTGTTTTGTCCATTTTAGAAGGGATTGTGGGCCATCAGTGGTGGTCCAATAGAACACCTAATGTACCATTTTGTCGAGGTTTCGAAAGAGTTTTCAAAGATACAAAATGGTTTTGAAAATGGTTTCAAAGAAATGGTTGGCCTGTTTTGGAAAATAGTTTTCTTGGTTTTCTGTGCGCAGGCTAAAACACTAGGGGACCGTGTCGTCGGGACAAGGGAATGTAACGACATTCTCAGATGGTCAAGTGTGTCTCCCTGGTTGAGGTCGGGGGCCGAGATACCTGAGGCTGAGGGACGTCGAGTCTTGGAGGTATGAGACTCCTTGACTGGCATCTTAAGGCTAGGGTTGTGGTATGTAGGTTGAGGTATCTTGTGGCATGACGAGGAGGTATGATACTCCTACTGTTGCTGTGAGCACTAAGGCTCGAGAGTCGTCGGGTGTGGAGGTATGAAACTCCCTCCTAAGTACCATGTGAAGGAAGTCGTAAGGAGGCGTACCTTATTGTAGCCAATGAAGGTGGGACACGTGCCCCCTAGCTAGTAGCGTCCTGAGAGATAGGACTGCTTTCCTAGGGAGGGGTTGGCTTTGTGAGGGTTCTTCAGGTAGGGAGAATCGCGGGACGACATGGCTCCTACACAAGATGGCACGTCATGGCTATGCACTTCAGTGGCTGCTTGAGGCGAGAGTTGGCTTAACGCCCGACTCCTTGACTCACTGTGTGTGGTTTTGGCCATTGAGGGCCTTGCTTGTAGTTTTGTGCTAGTAGGGCCCTGTTTGTTGTTTTGATCGATGTGGGCCTAGTTTTTGGGATTTTAATGAAATGATTTGCTAAATGAATTTAAAGGAAAATTAATTATAGTTTTGTTTTCTACCGTTTTTGTAGGGTGCGTGTTGGGTGACTTTTGTCACTAATGCTTTCCTCATGCTTTAAAGTTGCAGGTGCAGGCATGTGGTGGGTTTAGCTTAGTACATATAATCCAAAGTCTCATAGGCACACACATATGTTCCTAGTAGTTGATATTTTTTGTTTAGCTTTTAATTTCTTTTAATTTAATTTGTTTTAAATTGTAATGGGAAATTTAGGGCATGAGAATTATCCTGAGTTTATTTCTCAATTTTATGCTAATATGACCCTATCCTATGGGCTTGTCCATTCATACGTATGTGGGATTGATATCAACTTTGATGATAGCCTTTTAGGTCAACTCCTAATACTTCCAACTACTAGGGTAAATATCACATTATCAATTTATGAATTAAATTAGTCTTATTCTGACATTAATAAGGCCATATCTCAAAACCCTAGGAGTTCTTTCAAACCTAGCAAACTAAACCAACTTACCAAACAAGCTAGGATCATTGCATACACTGTAGTCGCCAACTTTGTCCAAAAGAAAGGACATTTTGACGAGCTTAGTGAACTCACTTGCAAAGAGGTGTATGCAATTACCCAAAAAATTCAAGTTAAGTGGGGACAAGTCATAATCCATTGTATGACAAATGTCAAAACTAACTTATTCTATGGTCCCATTTTAACCTATCTTCTTGAGTATTTTGGTGTTTCCTTTGAAAATGAGTCAAGCCTAGTAGTAAAAACCAAACCCCTATGAACCCAAGCCATAGCCAAGATGGAAGAAGCCTTGGAAAGAACAATGAGACTCAAAAATCTTCAATAGCTTCCACTTCTGATGCACGAAAAATTGAGGAAGTGTAACACCCCGAACCAGGGTACGCTACATAAATCATAGTATTATAAGCAAAAACATTAATTAAACAACTGTAACTAACTAAGCCTCATCTCCAAGAACAACGTGCGACTAGTAGCTCCGTCACGGGCACCGGAACTTGACTACACTACCTACACTTGAAAACCAAACAAAACACGCGTGAGTGACATTCAAGTCACCTAGTATGTGCCCCACACAAAAATCACGGCAAAACAATGAGAAAACACAAGCGTAGATTATTACAAAACGTGGTTTTCAAAATCCATTCCAAAACATCATTTACTTTTAAAACATTTGGAATTTCTATCCAAAACATGCTTTTTTTTTAAAGCTCACATTTTCATTTTCAATTCATGCATCTTTTAACCTTTTTATGCATTTCGAGAAATCTGCATTCTCGACCAGATCTAGCCTAAAACATAGGGCCTAACAGGACTCAAAACAAAACCAAGTACATTGACTGGTAACTGGTTAAAACATTACGCTTATTCTTTGCTTGAATCTGAAGACAAGACACAAGTCTAATTTTAGCTAAACCACACTTCTTATTTCCACTTTTCTTATTGGTGTTAGCTTAATCGGAGGTAACCAAGCACACAAGTAGTTGGTGAGGACACCAATTCCTCTACTTTCCTACACTGCTGTGGTGAAGTTCCCTGTGAGTGAGGACATTGCCCTAGTCAATAGGCCTCAATTTCATTTCATATGCACGGGGATACGTCTTTACTTGACATCCCATCGGTGACCCGATCACCTAGGTTCATATACCTAGGCTCAAGCTACACCGTCTCAAACTCAGTGACCACAGTCATATCTGACAATTGATATCTTATCAATTTGACGACTGATGTGTCTTATTTAATTACCGCAAGTGCACAGCATACTATGTAGTACATGGCAAATACGGGTTGAATCTCACAGAGAGAAGTGTTCCAAAAATAAAAAATATTATCGATTATTGAGATGAAAATGGAGAGATATTGATTAAGGACTTAACACTTAAGAAAAATTTAGAATAAATGAAGAGCTAGGATTTTTTAATCCAGTCATGTAAATATAAATGCATGATTAAATCCACTCTATGTTTCCCGATTGATCTAAATAATATGAATCAATGATTCTTATCTTAACAAGCATAATCTATATGCAATGCACCATAGACTATCAAGTCAAGGAATAAAAACACACAAATCAAATTAAACCGAATGATCTATGAAGAAACTACGATTATACACATTATCCTCATTCTAATCTTCCCTAAGCATAAACTAAAAAGTGAATCTCAATATTAATCTATCAAAGTTTATCGATGTTATGAGGTTATTATGCAATATACGTCCAATTCACATGATCATAGCATTAAGTATAAAGAGAAAACATAGAGCAATTTAATCATGACATCTAATATTACATGAACTTCATCTCAATCCTAGATCTAAAAAAAAACATAGCCACAAATGATTACATAAAACATAAAAATAAATGAGAAGGAGGAAGGAGAAGTGGAAGACAAAATATAAAAAACAAATAACTTTATTGAAATAGAACCTGGAATTACAAATGATCTTCAAGGTCTTCCACAATCTCTCCTTTACAACAAATGAAAAAGACAACTATCTAAAGCCTAGAAGATTAGATTTCTCCCATTCCTCTACACAAGGGGTCCTTTTATAGACTTACAAGGACTTCCTCACGTCAAAGACAAATCTGGATACGACAATAAGATTTTTACATTTGAATATAAGATATTTTCCAACACAAGCCAATCACGTGCAAAGACCGAGTTAGAGCCACTATTTGGGCGCTTGGGGGGGGCACCCCAACAGCCTTTGGGCGCCTCCCAGGCCCTCGGGTCTTTTGAGACCCTTTTTGACTCGGACCCACGTTGATCAATTCTTCTTTCTTACATTTTTGGCATACGGAAAATGCGGATTTGACCTCTTGACTTATCTTTGGAATTTTCCATGCAAATATCCTCCTTTTTGGCACAATTATTCTACTCCCCTTGTTTTTCCTAGCTTCCTGCATAATTTACATAAAACACCTCAAGAAATATTATTTATTTCCAAAATAGATAGATATGGGAATAAAATATGTATGCATAATGAATTCATCACCGACACCAACCCCTCGTGGTAACACACTAGCAACCACAGTCATATCTGACAATTGGTTTCATTGGAGTCTCATACTCCTACCACATTGCCGACACCAGCCCCTCATGGCTCTAGAACACATTATTATTTTCTTTTTAAAACTCTTGGGTTTTCTTTTCAAAACCATTACTCATTGTCTTTTCTTTGCAGGAAATCATTCCCAAGCCAATCATTACCCTCCATTGGGTTCCAAATTCAACATCATGCACAAACCAGGCATTCATATTTATTATTGAGTCTCATGCCCAACATCACATCAAGCCATGCATTTATCAATTTCCTTATTCAATTTGGCTCCTCTGACCTAAAACCATTCTCAAATTCATTTATTTAGTTTTCATATTCCTCCATGGCATTTGCATGGGGAAAACATCCTTACTACATGTCCATTATCCATTCAAAACCATTTATTTTTCATTTTCCAAAAACATTTGTTCATATGGGTTAGGGGTCTAGTACGTTAGACTGAACCATAATCGGTTGATTGAAATCCCTTGACTCAATCGTTCGAAAATAGTCGGTCGTCCGGAGCTACCTGAATTCAGTTGATCGAAATTGCACAGTTGTCTGAATACCATCAGATTCCCATTTTTGAGTGAAAAATGGGCGACCGATCCTTTCATCGGTCTTCCGAAATCCCCTAACTTAGCTGACCAAAACCTTTCGGTCATCCGAATTAGTGGCGTAGAGCACATCTAGGCAGCAAATCGGCATACTGAATCCAATTCGTTATGCTGTTTTCTACGATTATAGAAAACGACCCAACTTCATCCACTCGACTCTTCTCCCCCTTGGGAGTGAGGGGTGGACCCATCAAACACACTACATAATTCTTGAACAAAACATGGGGTGCAGAACAACAATTCTACTTCAAAACCCCTCAATCCATTCACCATGCATCAACATATAAATTTCCAATGGTAGCATGCTCAGAAATTAACCCGAAACACAAGTATGGTATTTCCATGCATAAACCATGTCAAAATCCCTTGAAATCATAGGATCTGAACACACAGAAGCATTCCATTCAATTCCCTACCCATTTCATATTTTTTTCGCCATTTTTGCATGCATTTAGGTATTTTTAATCCCTTAAGCAAAACAAGAACAGAGGAGGGAGAATGGGACGTGTACCTGGCCAAACTTCAACGAGCTCCGGCGACCTCCCTATGTCTCCCTAGCCTCCGGTGTAGCCCCGATGACCCATAGCGGCAACGCACACGACCTACGCCTCCTGAACTCCACTCCTCCTCCACTAGAATGCAGGCACCTCTCCTTCTTTCTCTCACTTGCACCGCCCTTTCCTCCTCATCCTCCGCTCCCATAAATCTCCTCCACCTCTACGAATCCCACCAGCCCTCCTCCACCTAAGACGACAATGGAGGGGACGGGATGGGCACGAGGTCACAGTGAAGGCAAGGGGTGGTGGAGGGAGGAAAGAATGGAAAAGAGGAAAAGGACAAGGGCTCATGAGGGAGAGAGGAAGGAAAAAGATGAGAAGGAAAAGGAGGAAGGAAAGAAAGAAGAGGGAAAAGATAGACAGGCAAACTGAGGTGACTGTGCATCCTTTCACCAGATTCCACATTGGTCCCATAACCACAAACTGGTGCACAAAAAACCAACAAACCTCCACACACCCTAGAAACAACAGATTGTCCATTAACTAGCTATTTATACAATATCACAATTAATTACATAGTTTACAATTAAAAATGGATAATCAGGTTTAGGTGTCATAGGAAGTTTACTCTGAAAGCACTAAGGAAGAAGAGAGCATATCCCAAAAGATCGACACATTGCAACAACAAATCAATGATATAAAGATTCAACAACAGCAGTGGTATGAATAAAATCAAGCACAAATGCAACTAATTCTTTCAGAATTTGAGGAATCCTCAAAAATCCCTCATTCTAAGCTAGAAGCCTATCAAGAACAACTTGAAGAATATCACGCCGATATTCTTGAGTTTATTCATAAAGATTCTCCTTCTCTTGGCTCATGAGTGACTGTGAAGATTTTTTGTTCTAATTTGTTATCTTTCAACATCATGTGTGATGACATTTTGGTTTGGATTAATATCAATTGTGATGACACAATATGGTTTGCATTAATATTATTTGTGTTAACATGTTGATTTGTTGGGAGATGTGGCTTATGACTAACTAAATTGGATGTGGATATTATGGTACTAAAATGGTATATTAGGACTACGTGTGGATTGAGTGAATTCTTAAACTTTGAATATACATGTATGCATTCTTTGAATTTTTGAATTCTATTTATGGAAAACATATAATACATATAGAGGAAGCAATATTAAAATAATAAACCACAAGAACATACTTTGGAAAATATGTGATAAATTACTAAAGTGCCCATTCATGGCTTTATGATACACTCTTGCTTGACTGATCTTAAGAAAGACATGTGAAATTCTCTTTGTCACACTTCATGTCTCTAAGATGGATAATGAAGATCTTATGATGAGTAACATTTCGCTCTAATTATGTAATATATGCATAATTCTATTAATTATGACCGATAGAGGGGAGTCAATTAATCATCTTATACTTAATGACCACTCTTTCGCTCTTGAATGTTGTTCTTTGGATTAATATCATTTTTTGGCTTGTTATGACTTTTTGACTTTTTGGAATGACTTTTTGATATTTATGGCTTATTATAATTTTTAGACTAATTATGTTTGATTCATATAGAAATATTTTGACCCTATGGAATTAATATGTTTGGTTCTATGAAATCTTTTTGCTTATGACAAAAAGGGGGAGAAAAAAATAAGAGAGAACTATGAAATTGAAACTTATTGCTATAGATAGGGGGAGAAAATGTGAACATCCATGCTTATTGATAGGGGGAGTCCATAAATAAATATTTCGAGTTTTGTCATCATCAAAAAGGGGGAGATTGTTGGAAATATGAAGATATGTTTTGATGATAACAAATTAAAATAATGGATTGTGTATTTATACTTTTATTGAGAAAATGTATTGTAGACAAAAAGATTGTGCTCCAAGATTGAAGTTATGAGTGTATTCATGGATGAAAATGTGTTGTATTTGAAATAAATGTGTGACACTTGGGTCCGATTATCCATTTTTATTTATAAACCATGTGATTAATTGTAATAGGTCTAAATGGTTTATTAATGGATAATTTGTTGTTTCTTATTAGTGTGAGGGTTTGATTGGCTTTCTGTGTGCCTGTTTGTGTTGTAGGACCAATGTAGAGTCGTGTTTGAGGATGTACAATTGCCTCAGTTTGTGTGCCCATCGTTTTCTCTTTTCTTCCATTCCATTTTCTCCCTTTTCCTTCACGAGCCTTTGTCTCCATCTCCTCCTTTCTTCTTCTTCTCCAACCTATGCCACCATAGAACGGAAGCCTGTGTCTCTCCATCCCCTCCGAGACGAGGTGATGCAATGGAAGGTCGACGCAACGTAGGAGGAGGTAGGGACAAAACGGGAAGGGGAAATGGAGGGAAGGCAATCGTGAGAGAAAGAGGAAGATGTGGAACGGTGTGCGAGCTAAAGGAGGTGTGTTTGACGGTGTGGTTCACCAGTGGAAAGAGCTTCGCTGGAGTGCGGAGGAGATTGCTAGAGTGCCACCTAAATGTACACGACCCTTTTTCCCCTCCGTTCTGTGTTTATAGCATAATGTGTTAAATGCAGGAAAAATGAGAATAAATGCATGTAAAATCATAGAAAAATAGTAGAATGGATGAGAATGTGGTGGATAGCATGAATTTGTAGAGATCATGCAGTTAGGATGTAATTTGGTGGATTTATGCGAGTTTTAGGGATGCATGTTATAGTAACCCCAATGAGCTCCATGGCTTTACGATTTTCGTGTGACTTGCATGATGAATGGATTGAAAAATTGTTTAAGGGGTTTTGAAGTAGACTCTAGGGTCTACACCCCAAGATTTGTTGATGTTTTTTGATGCATGTTTGAGGGGTCCGTCGGAGGTCCCCATTTCCGACGATCATTTAGTGTATAAGCTGGGGGAGTGCTCTGGACACGGGAGAATTGGCATGCCGAATTGGGTTCGGCATACAGAATCCCTGTTGGATTAAGCTAGGCCCTTTGTTTCGATAGACTGAAATTCTCCGATCGACCGAAATAGAGGGTTTCGGTATACCGAATCAGAGATTTTTGCTATACCAAACCAGGAATTCGGTCTACCGATTTTTCCATGACCTTGATATATGAATGTGAATAGAAAAATGGAAATTTAATGGTTTTAAATAGATAATGAGCATGTGTTAATGGTGTTTTCCCGATGTAAATGTCATAGAGGAATATGGAAACCAAATAAATGTATTTGGAAATGGTCTTGGGTTTAAAGCCCTAAAAATGAATAAAAAATGATTAAATGTGTGATTTTATGTAGTTTTTGGGCATGAGACCCAATTTATGATTTTAAAGCAAGGTTTTTCATGGATTGAGTTGGGACCCCAGAAAAGGGTCTTGTGTTGCATGAGAAAAGATTCCTACAATGAAAAGAATGAAATGAAAATGGTTTTGAAAGGAAAACTTAAGAGTTTTGAAAATGAAACATTAATAATGTGTTGTGGAATCACAAAGGTTGGTGTCAGCAATGTCGTAGGAGAATGACAGTCCAAAGAAACCATTTGTTAGACACAATCATGGTTGCCAGAGTGAGACCATGAGGGGTTAGTGTCGGTAAATTGAAAAGATAACAATTGTCAAATACGACCGTGGTCACCGAGTTTGGTACAATGTAGGCTGAGCCTGGTATATAAACTAGATGTTCGGGTCATCAATGGGAGAAAAGATAAAGACGTATTCCTGTGCATCTATGAAAAGAAATTAAGGCCAGTGGGCCAGGACAGTGTCCTCCCCAATGGGGATCTTCATCGCGATAGTGTAGGGAGGTAGGGGAAATGATGTCCTCACCTACTGCTTGTGTGCCTAGTTACTCCTAATCAAGGTAACATCAATAAGAGAAGTGGAAAGTAATTAAGAAAAGTGTGTGGTTTTGTGAAATGAAAAGAGATGGTTTGGCTAGGATTGGACTTATGATTGGTCCGAACATCCAAGAATTAAATAAGAATTGTGTATTTTAACTATTTACTAGCCAGTGTTTGCGATTTTGATTTTGAGCTCGTGAGGCACTATGTTTTAGGCTGGACCTGGTTGAGAATGTGGTTTTCTCAAGATATGAAAATGGTTTTAAAGATGCATAAAGAAGTGAGATATGGGTTTTGGAAATGGTATGGTTTTGGGAAGAAATCCCAACATTGAAAAAGTGAATTTTAGCTTTGAAAAAAAAATGGGGCATGTTTTGGAAACAGATTTCCAAATGTTTTCAAGGAAAAGGAAATGAGGTGTTAAAATGGATTTTTAAAAGAAAACCAAGTTTTATAAATTAAAACTTATGTTTTCAGTAGTTTGTCGAGTATTGTTGTGTATCTGTTTGGGGCACGTATTGGGTGACTTAGATGTCACTCACGCATGCTTTGGTTGGTTTTAAGGTGCAAGTCAAGTGCAGTCGAGTTCCAGTGCCAAGGTAAGAGCTTCTAGCCATACATCGTATCCTTGAGGTGTGCCTTAGCTATAGTTATTTAATTATTGCTATAATTAGTGTAATTTGCTTATAATACTGTGATTTGGGTAACGTGCCCAGGTTGGGGCATTACATAATGTAATTGTTAAATGTATAAGAATGATGTATGGAGAAAAAGGATAAAAAGGGATCAAAATCGACACTCCAAAAATTTCGGAATACCAAATCAGGAGAATTCGGTCCATCACATGGCACACCAAAAATCAAATAACAGTGGATGGAAGTAGAAAGCAATTGGCACTCCGAGGAATTTCGGTATACCGATTTAGGAGTTTTGGACACACCAAAGGATTTTTCGGCATACCGAATTCATCATGAACTAGGCTGAGGTTTTGCCAAACCACTATAAATAGTTGTGTTTTCATTATCTCTCTTCTTCCTTCTTGCTTGCTTTAAATATCATAGACAAATTTCCTTCATATCATCATAATTAACTTTTTTGTAATTAAAATTGACTAAGTAAACATAAAAATAATCATTATTCTCTATTCATCCCCTCTTTAGAGAAGCTACTTGATCCAACAGTGATCACTTGGAGCAGTTGGTCTGGAGTGCAACTAGAACCTATACTTCTGATGCATTCAACCATATTTTGAAGAAAATAAGGGCAGATTCACAAGGGGCATTTCAATATTTAATGGGAGTTGAAATTAAGGAAAAGTATTGGTCTAGATCCCAATTTGGTGAGTCTGCAAAGTGTCACTATATAACAAACAATATATCTATGTCATTTAATGCATACATAGGAGAAGCAAGGTGGAAACCTATAATATTATGTGTAGATGAAATAAGAAAAAAACTATTGAAAGGGATGTATATTAGAAAGAAGAATGTAAGGAAATGGACTGACACTCTTGTACCATTTGCAAGGAAATACGTTGTTGAGATATGCAGAGGTTTAGGAGGGTTTCAGTTCTTAGAAGCTCAGATTAGAAAGCATAAGTGGTGGGGCCTGATGTAAGATGCATAGTAGATATTAAGGAGAGGACTTGCGCTTGTAGGGTGTGGCAAGTCATTGGGCTGCCATGCACACATGCTGCATCTTTCATTGGTTCTATTAGACAAGTCAAGTGGGAGAACTATGTAGATGATTGCTATGCAACAACAACATATTTGAAGGCCTATAGGAGCAGAATCAGTCCAATGCTATATAAGTCACAATGGGAAAAGCTTGAAGGCAGTGTACAAGTTAAGTCCCTAGAAATCAAACCACAAGTTGGTAGGCCCAAGAATAAAAGAATCAGAAGTAAAGATGAGAATTTAGGTGGTCATGAAATTATAAGGTAACACAAGTGTAAGAAATGTGGAGTTCTTGGGAATAGAATGAAAACATGTCCAAGAAAGAATGACCCACCAACATGTTCTGACCCACCACCACCATCTACAAAAGCTAGGTTAAAACACAAACTCTATCTTTTCAATTTTGTTAGAATCTTCTATCTTTCTATACTTTTATGTTTAATACATTATCCTTGCTTACATGTATTTGTAGTGAACCACCACCTATGAAGAAATGAGGGATGCCAAGGAATCCAAACAAACCTTCAAGGAGAAAGCAGAAGGACACCATGTCAATTGCAGAAGATGGCTAACCTACTAACATGGCTAACTTACCAAGGCAAGGAAGGGTAAGATCAGATATGTAGAGGGATAATCCATTTACTGTACTCCTAAATTGGCAAGTGAATCAAAGCCAATGCAATCACAAAGACGGCAGCAATCAAGTTGGTTCCAAGGTGGTCATGTTGTACAACATTTCCCCTCTCAAGCTTGGTTTGGACTGCACCAACAACAACATCAACAACAAGAAGTCATCTGGGGTTCTTTTCAAGAGTAGCAGCAACATCAACATTACCATCAACAACAACAACAATAGACCAGTACATCTCATATGTAGGGCATAGTTGAGTGGTTTGGGTTATGAGTAGTGACTTTCTAATTGTTTGATACAATAGTAGTGACTTTTTAATGGTCTTTCTGAACTATTAACTGTGTAGCTAATTGTCTAATACAATAGTAGTGGTCTTTCTAATGGTCTAATACAGTAGTAGTGTCTAATGGTCTAATTGTCTGATTCAATAGTAGTTTAATGGTCTTTTTGTAGCAGTAATAGTAGTTGACTGATTAGAGTATGTGTTTGTTTCAATGTTTTAATGTTTCAATCTGTATATCATTTTGT
The DNA here is from genome assembly GCA_024699735.1 of Posidonia australis. NCBI lineage: Eukaryota > Viridiplantae > Streptophyta > Magnoliopsida > Alismatales > Posidoniaceae > Posidonia > Posidonia australis. Next base: position 310 of record JAMKQA010037411.1, on the reverse strand, counting down.
TTCTTCTTGAAGATTTTTTTGAGATCTTTCTAGGACACATCACTGTTTTTTTAATCTAAAGATGGCTAATGATCTTGTTGTGCCGAGTGGAGAAGAAGAAATCAAATACAATCCCCAAATCCAAACATCCAATCCTCCATAAATGAACCTCACATGAAACCCTAGATATGGAGAGAAGAGGGAGGTGTTCTCTCTATTCAATGGGAGTCAAAAATTAGGGTTACACAAATGACAAAAAGGTTACATAATCTGTGCCTTAGCCTACTTAAATACTAGAGCACCCAAATGGTCAAATGACCAAACAACCCTG
>JAMKQA010037410.1:0-11338 GCA_024699735.1 Posidonia australis | reverse complement strand
AGGCTAAATGGGCCTAAACAAGTCTTGTGGGCCCAAGTAAGCTCAATTAGGGTTTAATGGGCCTAAGTGGGCCTTCACGGGCCCAATTGGGTCTCCATGAATTAAATGGCCTAATGAGGGTTTGTGGTCCCAAATGGGCTCAATCAGGGTTTGAACTCAGCCACCACATCCTTATCCTGCAAAATTGGAAATTTGGGGTGTCTACACTTGTGTAGTACATGATATAGCCTATCTGGCAAAAAGAGATAAAGAATGATCATAGTCATGATACAATAGATGGAATTTCAAGTTAAGGTGAAGATTTATTGAGATTTTGACTTCAAATAGCCTAGTGGATGTCTACTACGTTACTACTTCATACACAGAATTTGCGGACATCTAGGGTGGATGTCTTCCAATGCACTAATCCATCACAGGCCTTAGACGTTCGTTGACGCATTGATCCATCACAGGGAATTTGACTGCTTCATTCAGGAGATTTGTAGACATCCACTTTGAATGTCCATGCCTTCTCAGAATTCAAATCAAGGATTGATGTATGCTTGTTTTATTTGTGGTTTTCTCTATTTCTCTTTTGTCATTTGATCTTTATTCATAATGCTAAAGAAAATTGTTCCCCTAACATTGTTTAAAACATTTGCACTAAGAATAAATAAGAGGGAGAGAATGGATCTCCTTGCCTTAGTCCATTGGAAGAGGAGAAATAGGTTAGATGAGTTTAAAGTAATGAGCAATCTCAATTGTCGATCTCATGGGGTTTATAGCAAGCAAGGATTGATTCAAGAATTTAATGGAGGAGCACTGATTTGGTAGATGAAAAGCACTAAACATTTGAAAAATGTCATTTGTAAGTGTGTCCTAGAAATGTTGATAAAAAGATAAAAGCCATCAAGTCAGGTGATTTTTCTCCATTAAGATTGAAAATTTCGTTCTTAATGTCCTCTTCCAGGAAAGGAGCTTCAAGCACGTCAGGAGAATGAACCTTGAGGGGTAGGAGAAGGTCCAGCCTACATGGAACCATCCCTAAGAGCTAGAATTGAAAAGACAAGATGACTAGTTGACTACCTTAGACGAAATAAGAGAGTGAGGCTCAGTCCTAATACCGTTAACAACAAAAGAATAGATAATGTATAGGTGCTTCATAGAAGAAGCAAATATATGAAAAAAAGGAGATGTTGTTGTCTCCAAGGAAGAAGGAAGAAGGAAGAAACAATTTCCGCCTTCAAGAAATACCTCATCAGAGGAGAGAGGAGATATTTGCACCTTGGTATCCAGGTCAAGCATAGAATTTTCCACATTGGTATCCATGAGTACTAATTAAACTGAAGTTGCCCAGTAGCCACCCTCAAATTGCCACGCTCTATCCCAGATGAGATCCATTACTTCTAGTCTTCCCAAGTCAACACGGTTGTTTCCTTCGGTCAATCCATCCCAACTTTATTGCAAATCATGGGCCAATGCGAAGTGACTACCACCGATCAAAACCACCGTACATTGCTCCACTTCTTGTTTTTTAGTTTCTGGATAACAGTAGTAGCTAGCATCTCACACCTTGTCATTTTATGCTCTTCTTCGGAAACCGGTGTGAAGTCGGTAACGAAGACATATACCAGCAAAATTAACTATTGACCGCCAGTGTCAGCCACGGAGGAAAATGAGTGGAAACTCCATGGATGGAAACATGTGAATGCTGTAACTGTTTATTTACTTCAGCGTTTGCCTCTGTCTATATATAGGTTTTCCTGACGTTCCTGATCTTCCTGTGCCGAGCTGTGAGGATATCCGAAGTTGTTACCCAACGAACTGAGATAAAATGGTCTTAGAAGCCGAGGATGGGGTGATGCTACGTTCAGCCTTTCAACCCAGTACTAGCTACCACCATCAACCCAGTACTTATCAATCACGGAGCTACTACCACTTCTTGCATGTCTTGTGCTTAACCTTTATCCTCGTCACAACGATGATTATTATGTTGATGGTTGCAGTGTGGGTTGTTTCGACAATACTGGTGTCTGATCCTCCACTTGTCGTAGCGATCGTATGGCGACGTTGGCTGCGACTACCGTTGTCTTGGCCGTAATGGCTTCAATCGCTCAAGTGGCGGTGGTAGCCATTGTCGCTGCTATGGTGGTCGACAGCAGCAATGCTTAGAATTATTGCATTTATATTTTGTAGGTGTCCATCCTGATTATTATATGGTAGATAAGGCAGGTAGTGGCAAACGTGATTATGTCCCACTGCTGGTTGGATTTGAAGTTGTACAATGCAAAAATTCAAACATATGCATGCAAGCTAGCGGGTGATGTATGTATTATGCATGGACCATATATCATCTCTCCATCTCTCCGTTGAGAAGCTTGGAGAAGGATGTCCATGTCTTCTATCATGTTAACAATTAACTCAACTTTCTTATGTATGAGTTTTACCAAGGTGTAGGATTACGTAACGTATATAGGTATACTGGTTCTTTATTGCTAAATCATGTAGAAAATCTAAAAAACTCTTGTAAGTGGAAATTTCTGGATTATTTCTGTATTAGCATTTTATTCGAAAAAGTGCTTTCTACACGGGAAGTTGGCTCTCATGAATTTTGGTTCTCTACCAAGCGTGGTGAATTTTCTTCCTATGTTCTGTGCAGGAGAAGTTCTCTCAATGACCTTTTGATTTAGTTTTTTTTTTCTAGGAAAATCAATTTCATGAGAAGGTGATGATCTTGTTTGGTGCTCGGTAGGTGGTATGGTCTAGCCCGATTAGTGTGCTGATCCACTGCTAACTCTGTCGTACAGGAAGAGTCCATGCTGTGAGAGTGCTACAAGTAGGAATAACAGGGAAAGTCAGAGGATAGCGACGGACCGCTGTGATCCCTTCTAAAGTTTAAATCAATGTTTAGAAGTAATTATTAGACTTTAATGTTTTGAAATTAATAATCCTTACCTCAACACTTACAGTGGCAGGCTGTAAGTGGTTTATCGATAAAACCCTTCATCGTTGATATTCGTACATGTGTCACATCAATATTTGAGATGTGGGAACCCAATGTGTCTCCCTTGCTTGGCACGTGGGATGTGCCAACTAACCGCTTGCTTTGATCACTGTGTCTCCAAAGTGTTTGGGTGCTTTTCTTCCCATCTATTAACAGTCCGGATTGCTGATGGACAGGACAATCAAGGGAAATTCATCAGATTAATAGATTATATGGAACTTACTTGATCCGTAATGTCGTTGATTTGGTGTGGAAGTGTTCTGATGTGTATTCTTATAACAATCACTTCTTGTAACGTCTCATGTGTTACATAATAATACCAATACTATCTAAATAATTAAATAAGCTAAAAACTGTCAATCATTAATAATTAAATAATAAACATAAATTACCTAGATTTGTGTGTCACCCAGTATGCATCTTAAAATAAACATCTAGTAAAGCTCCTAAAGGACTACACAAGTTGTGAAGAAGACACCAAAGCTGGAAATCCATTCGTAAATCATGCTTTCTTTTACACAATTCTTTTTATCATTTTCTTTGAAATTTCATACATATTTACAAATCACTTTTATGCATTTGAAGAGGTAAAATCCTTCACTAGAATCAAGCCAAAACACCACAAATATCATATCACAAATCACGATAAAACCACGACTGGAAACTAGTTCAAAATCCTCAGTTTTAATTCGGCTAGAATCCAACTCACAACCTGAATCATAATTTGATTCTAGCTTAACACCACACACAGTCTCAACAATACCTATTGTATTACCTTGGTCATAAGTGACCGATTTGACTACAAGTAGTTAGCAAGGCTACAATCCTGACTCTACTGCAGTGCCGCAGTGGACCACCCCACGCAGGAATCCAACTGCCTCGGCCGCAATCTCATAGTACCATGAGGGTACGCACAAGGTGAGTCCTCACGTTGCCCCTAGGTGTCTGAGTATATAGGGACTCTAACCTTAGATCCGACTAACACTGACACTGAGGGTAGTCCTAGTCTACTATACCTTGAGTCCTGTAGTACTACACTATCACGAGACTCACTCTTCGGACCCAAACTTGGCAACCACAGTCTAAGACATGTCCTTGATTACTCAAAGGTCTCACTATCCCTTGTTGGTACAGTCGATCGGCCTAAATGTGGTTCCTATAAATCTCAACAATTTCTTTTAAAACACATGCATCTCTTTTAAAATATCTTTCAAAACCATTTTATCATAGAATCCACTTTCAAATATTTCCTACTCAATTTAGGAATTCACTATCACTAGGAACATTTCATATTTCTCTTTCATGCATTTAAAAGCATTAAACCACATTTTTATTTCCAGAAAAACCACTAAACAGATTGTCTGTAATCACTAAAAATGGCAACTCGTGTCGGCCATTCATGTCGAACACTTGCATGACATCTCTGCACCAAAAACACCTGCGACCTAGTCGCGTTAAAGGCCCACATTGCTAGTATTTGTGTACCAGTTGCGCTAATAGTTTTACAAATAAAACTCAGGAAAGCCAAACAACATAAAACCCAATATATAAAAGTTAAATCATTCACAAGAACTCATGCAGCTTACATCCAAACATTCAGGGCATTCATATACACATATTCAAGCATTCATAATTCAAGAATTCATGATTACCCTCAATAATTCATTGTACATCCTTAAATCCCAATATTGGCATGGATTCTCCATTTTCATACAATTTATCAAGATTTCTTCAGTGAATCAATCCTAGGCATACTCCTCTACATGTTTTCATCAATTTTAAGTATAATATCATAGAGGGAATGGAAAGGGAGCGTACATAGTGGAGTTCGCCAGTGTTTTCCCCTTCTCTAGCGAGCTTTTGACAATCTTCGACGAGCCTCTTGGATTGGACGTCTGCACTTCACTAACGATTCGGCCTGCACTAGCGGTGACTCTCCTCTTGCGATCAGGCTCTAGCAGGGTCCCGCGACTCTCCTCCCTCTCTCATAGACCACCTTCCTCTCTCTCCCTATTTCTCTACTCTTTCTTTCTCCTACCCTCTCTCTTGTTTTCTCTCCAATGTAGATGACCGACCCCTTTTAAAACTCCTCATGCCCTTCACCCGGTAGTCTGGGAATCCAAGGGGCTCTGTAGTTGAGGAAACCAATGCGTAAGGCACTAGCAAGGTGGTGGAATCGATAGGTCTTGTGGACACAGGTGTCAGACAGTGTTTCACTATAGCTACTGTTTTAGGGCTGTGCACCAACAATTTGTGTCGGTGACCTCTACTTCTCATCTGTGCCATGAAATTCTAGCACTCCTGCACCGCTTATATCCACCTATTCTATTCGCCTACTAGGTCTGCTTGACCTAGTCTAAATAGAGATAAGAGGAGATCACAAGCCAATCTTAGGAAAAAGAACTTGCATTTAATACAATCACCAATAACACAGAGTCCAACTTGTCCAAATTACACAACTAAATCCAATTACAAGATATATTAATTCTAGATTTCTAGATACACTCTGATGTTAGTCCTAGATGTTATATCCTACCCCTTTAAAAGATTCGTCTTGAAATTCACTCCTAGTAAAACAAATGGGGGTATTGTGACCATACATCAGCCTCACACTCCCAGGTAGCCTTCTCTGCGCTGTGATGCTACCATAAAACCAATACAAGAAGGATTACTTTATTCCTGAGGACTTGTTCCCTTCTATCAAGTATTCGAACAGCGTCCTCCACTAAAGACAAGTTCTACAATTCTTCTGATTGAATCGAGATAACCTGTGAGGCATCAATTAAATACTTCCTCAACATTGAGACGTGGAACACACTATGCATGTCGACAAATCTAAAGGGTCCAATGTAGTGAGGACCCAGCTTCCTGCGCTTTCCAAATCTCGCCACTCCATTAGTAGGTGACACCTTTAAGAATACGAAGTCTCTTGCCTCGAATTCCAAATGTCTCCTCCTTCGATCTGTGTAGCACTTTTACCTACTCTGAGTAGCTGCTAGCCTCTTCTTGATCAAGTTCATTTTATCAGCATACTGCTGCACAATCTTTGGACCCATAAGCTGACGTTTGCTTACTTCGTTCAAGCATGTAGGTGTCCTACAGGGTCTCTTATAAAGACTCATATAGAGCCATTCCGATGCTGGAGTAATAACTATTATTGTAGGCGAATTCGATGAGGGGAAAATGATTTTCGTAGCTTCCTCTAAAGTTCATAGTGTAGGCCTGCAACATATCTTCCAATGTCTGAATGGTTTTCTTTGTTTGCCTGTTTGTCTGAGGATGGTAAGAGGTGCTGAAATTCAACACTATGCCAAATGCCTCTTGCAATGCTCCCCAAAACATCGAGGTAAATTGGGTGTCTTTGTAAAACACGATCGACATTGGAACCCCATGTAACCGAACTTCTCAGCCATGTATAGCTCTATAAACTATGATAGTGGGAGATTCACTCGCATAGGCAAGAAATGTGCTGACTTTGTAAATGGAACCACAATCACCCAAGTTGTATCATTCTTTCCTCTAGTTTGGGTAGTCTTGTCACAAAGTCCATTAATACATACTCCCACTTCCAGACTGGAATATCCAAAGGTTGTAAGGGTCCTCTGGGTTTCTAGTTCTCAATCTTAACCATTTGGAAGGTTGCACAACACATCACATACTCTGCAATCTCTTTCTTCATTCCAGACTACCAAAAATTCTTCCTCAGATTCTTGTACATCTTGGTGCTTCCTAGATGAATTGTATTTCTGGACTGGTGGGCTTCATTCAGCAGTCTTTGCTTAACTTCCTCCACCGAAGGAACATATAGGCATAGGTCATATCTGAGTCCTCCATCGACACCCACAGAGAAGTGAGGTGCCTCTCTCACCTCCAGTTTCCTCGAGATTTCCTACACAAGTGGGTCCAAATGTTGAGTAGCTACAATTGCCTCTAACATTCTTGGGCGCATAGACAGATTCACTACCTAAGTTCTAGCATGTCCCTAAGGCTATCTCCGTTATCTACACTTAATTAATCTTTCTAGCAAATGCCATGTCTCCTTGATCATTAGGCTAGCCATAGTATGAGTGCACTAGCTCAAGGTATCAGTGACTACATTAGCCTTCCCTAGATGATAAGACTGGCTGAAGTCATAGTCCTTGAGGTATTCTATCCATCTCTGCTGCCTCAAATTCACATTCCTCTATGTGAAGATATATTTCAAGCTTTGGTGATTTGCAAATACCTTGAACTGCTTGTCATACAAATAGTATCTCCAAATCTTCAGGGCAAAAACCACAGTGGCCATCTCTAGATCTTGGGTGGGATAATTTCTCTCGTGGTCCTTCAATTAGCGTGAAGAATACACCACCACTCTCCCATACTACATTAGCACACATCCCAATCCAATCCTACATGCATCGCTATATATTATGAAACTGCCACTCCCTAATGGCAAAGTCAAGACTAGAGATGTGACTAGACTAGCTTTCAAATTCTTGAAGCTTTCTTCGCATTGCCATTCCCAGACAAATGGAACATCCTTCCCTGTGAGTTTGGCCAAGGGTGTTGCAATCTTGGAAACATCTGTAATATCCTGCCAGGCTCAAAAAGCTCTTGATTTCTAACACAGTTTTGGGCTTGATCTAGTTGTTGACTGCTTCCACCTTGGTTGGATCCACTTTAGTACCTCCTCTTGAAATAATGTGGCTAAGAAATATGACCTCTTCCAGCCAAAACTTGTATTTGGAGAACTTTGCATATAGCTAGTGCTGCCTCAGCGTCTTAAGCATAATCCTCAAATGCATCTGATGGGTCTCTATATCAGGAATGTACACCAACACATCATCCATGAATACCACAACAAACTGGTCTAGGTAGGGCCTGAATACTCTGCTCATCAAGTCCATAAAAGTAACTAGTACATTTGTTAACCCAAATGTCATGACCAGAAACTCATAATGGCCATACTAGGTTCAAAAAGTTGTCTTTTGCACATCAGTTTTCCGGATTCGAAGTTGGTGATAACTCGATCTCAAATCAATCTTTAAAAAGACTGAGGCCCCTTACAACTGATCAAACAAATCATCTATCCTGGGCAAAGGGTATCTGTTCTTCATAGTAATTTGGTTTAGCATCCGGTAGTCTATACAAATGTGGAGTAAACCATCCTTCTTCTTAACGAATAGTACTGGTGCACCCCAAGGTGACACACTCGGTCTGATAAACCCTTTGTCTAACATTTACTGCAACCGACAATTGAGCTCCCTATGTTCTCCTATAAGAGGTTTTCGAGATGGAATTAGATCCTAGCACTAAATCAATCTCAAACTCAACCACTTGGTGTAATGATGTAACATTTGTGCTTGATTATCCTGATCATTGTAAATCATGAATAATTGTGTAATATGGTTTATTAATGGATAATCATAGGGCTATGGTCCATGCGTGTGTTTCTCTCTCTATGTGGTTATGTTGGCTTTGTTTCCCTAGTTGAGTGGCATTCTGGCCTATTGTGGCTCCTGTGTGTGCATGGAATCTTGGTTGGCTTCTGGTTAAACCCCTTTATGATCCTCGTCTTCACTTGTAACCTCCCCCCCGTCCATTGTTGTCATGCTAGCCTAGTGAAAAGCCAAGATAGAGATAACCGACGGGCGACGCTGAGGGGCAGGTGTGGGAGCAGCTTAAAAGGGGGAGATAAGGCCATGGTATCGGGCATTCGAGACGAGAGGAGGAAAGGGAAGCCAAAGAACGAGCTGAGAGAGAGAAAGAGAGAGAGAGAGGTGAAGGGATCATCAGCTGTGGATCTAGGAGCCAGATGTGTAGAAGACAGCCTTTCAGACCCAGTATGACCATTATGAGTTTCTAGTTATGCCATTTGGGCAGACGAATGCACTAGCAGATTTCATGGACTTGATGAATAAGGTGTTCAAGTCCTATTTGGATCAGTTTGTGGTGATTTTTGTGGATGATGTGTTGATGTATTCTCCGAATATAAAGACCCACCAGAGGCACTTGAGAGCTATGTTAGAGACATTAAGACAACACCAGTTATACGCCAAGTTCTCTAAGTACGAGTTTTTATTGGAAGAAGTTGCCTTTCTTAGACATATCATCTTGGGGGAAGGCATCAAGGTAGACCCAACAAAGGTAGAAGCAGTAAACAGTTGGGCCAAGTTGAAGACTATGACAGTGATCAGGAGTTTCCTTAGTTTGATAGGATACTATAAGAGATTCATCCAGGATTTCTCTAGAATTACTGCACCTTTGACTATACTGAATAGGAAGGATGTGCACTTTGCTTAGGATTGGTAGTGTGAGGAAAGCTTCAACAAGTTGAAGGCCCATTTGGTCACAACCCCAGTTTTAACTTTGCCATCTAGGAGTGGTGGTTTCATTGTCTATAGTGACGCTTATGGGATAGGTTTAGGGTTTGTTCTGATGTAGCACGGTGGAGGGTGGCATATGCTTCACACCAATTGAAGGATCATGAGAAGAATTATCCCACCTATAATATGAAGATGGCTGCTGTGACCATGTCGGTGGAACCCTTGCGCGGCTCTCCTACTATTGGGTGCATGGAAGCACATGAGGAGACCCGATATGGTCACGGCGAAGATGGTGAATCTGGAGGAAGAGACTAGATTCGGAAACACCAAGGGAAGATAAGAAGGATAAGGAAAGGAGTCGCCACCTAGTCTTTTAATGGAAAGACGAGGAAAACCAAAAAACACAAGAAAATTGAGAAGCAAATAAGATGCAGAAGGTATGTGTGTGCTTTGTGCCTAATAGGCAATGCACAAATGAATGTGGGCCAAAGAAAGGGTAAGGATTCTGGTTACGCATGGGGAAGGGGTTAGGCACCCACATGCACTTGAGAAAACTCGATCTTTCTAGGTTTCCTACTGTCAATGGTCTAATGAATGTATGCTTGCTTATTCTATATGCTCATGCATGAAGATGACTGAAAACATGCCAAATCAAAGTAAAGAAGTGAAATAAAGGGAAAAAGTTAATCCAAGAGATAAATGTAAGTACTGAGAATGCTGCTTTACTGTACGCCCATGGGCGATGAGGAAAATCGTGAAAATCGAGAAATTCTCGGAAAGCGTCTCGCAAAATAGCAGAAATTGGGATAAATTCGAGAAAATCAAAAAGGGGAAAATAATCGTCATTTCGGGACCATGTCGGCTTTGACAAGCCTTTTACTGTACGCCCTCGGGCGATGGAAAACCAAAACAAATCTAAAGGTGAAAACCAAGAGAGAACCGAGAAACGATGAGAAATCCATGCTCGGAACAAGCTAGAAAAGTGTGCGCAAAGCAAGCAAGGAAAGACAAGAAAACTTGTGCGGAAAGATGTGAAAAGATATGCAAAAAGCAAGTGTGAGTGCAAATATGAAAACTCCAAGGGATTTTGTGCAAAAAGCTCAAATTCCGAGGAAAACTGAAGTTTTGAAGCCCAAGTCATCAAAAATACATAGGAAAACACATTCTATGCAATTATGAAGAAATCTAGGGCCAATGTGCATTCCTAGTCAAAATGAAGTTCTCTAGGGGTCAGAATGCAATTTACCACCTAGACATGCATTTAAAACAATTCTGCGTAAAATCAGGGTAAAAATGCAAGAAAAATGATTAAGAAAGGTTCCAGAAAGTTTCATGGGCAAAATAGTCATTTTACCCTTGAAAACAGGCATTCAGAGTAAAATCAATGAAGTACAGGGGCTAAACTGTAAATTGCCCAGTAGAATAAAGCATTTAGAAGAATTTCAGTAAAGATAGAGGGTTAAAGTGCTATTTACCCTAAGAAAACATGCTTCAGAAAAGTTTTAAAAACAAGTTCAGGGGTTTAAATGCAAATAAACCAAAGAAATGAACATTCTGGAAAGTTTCTGCAAAGTCCAGGGGTTTAAATGCAAATAAACCAAAGAAATGAACAATCTGGAAAGTTTCTGCAATGTCCAGGGGTTTAAATGCAAATTAACCAGCAAAAACATGCATTCTGGAACATTTTAAAGAATACAAGGGCTTCTATGCAATTTCCACAGCAAAAATGAACTTTCAGAAAGATTCCAAGGAAACCTAGGGTGTTTTATGCAATTTTCTTGAAACAAAATACATTTAAAAAACTCTAAAGGGCTTTTATTAAAGTTTTAAATTCAGAAAACATTATTTTAAATATTCAGGGTAAAACATGTAATATTTTCAGTTAAAACTTTATTCGAATGATTTATGAAAAATGAGAGGAGGACCTATTTGTAATAAAAGGACCAAAGTGTAATACAAAAAGGACCTAAATGCAAGGAAAACACAATTTCAGAAGTTTATTAAAATAAATGTTTTTATAAATTGTTTTAAAAGAAAGAAAGAACGA
>JAMKQA010037409.1:0-13297 GCA_024699735.1 Posidonia australis | reverse complement strand
TATCATGCTGATTTATGGGCTTTTGTGCGGTTTTCGTGGATGATTTAGGAAGCATGCTACAATGTTAGTATTTGAGCTTCATGCCTTGTTGATTTTCGTTTGAACAGCATGCTTAATGGATTTGTGATTTGTTTGGGGGGTTTTGAAGTAGACTTGGAGGTCTACACCCCGTGTTTTATTGAGATTTTTAGTTGCATGTTTCATGGGTCCGATCCTTACTCCCACTTTGGGGAGAAAAGGGTGGTGGAGGCTTGGATCGTTTTCTGCAATCGCAGAAAACGGTATGCCGAATTGGATTCGGCATGCCGAAATGCCTCCAGAGGTTGTTCCACTTAGTAGGTTCGGACGACCGTGGGAAAACGATCGACCGTTCTGGCGGGAAGAATTTAATCTGTCGTGGATTCGACATGCCGAAATGGTCCGATATACCGAATCAGGAGATTTTGGTATACTGAAGCCAAAATCGGTATGCCGAATCAATGGGAAACGGTATGCCAAAATGGTCCGGTATACCGAATCAGGAGATTTCGGTATACCGAAGCCAAAATCGGTATGCCGAACTTGGACCGAGAAAGATAATGAGAAATGCTTTGAATAATGTTTATGAGCATGAATAAATGCATAGAAATGATGATAAATTATGGCTAAATACATGATGAATGTATAGAATGCATGGAAATTACATGAAATGTGAGGCATGATAATATGCTAATTTTAATGATGTTTTCTATGAGAAGATAGAAATTATGGCTCATGTATATGAATGTGGACCCAGTGAGGGGTGGAATGCATGGTGCAAGACCATGAGAGTTTGTGTGGGTTTAAAGACCACAGGTATGAAGTGATCCATGATGCATGTGTTTTGCAAAGGATTTTTATGAATGAAAAGAGGCTTTTGTGAATGTTTTGCAAGAGAAATTTGCATATGGTTTTAAAAAGAAATGAATGAGATTTGTAGGAACCACAATGGAACCAGGACTTGCCGACGAAGTAGTGAGACCTCTAGTGATATTGGTGATGTGTCCTTGGTTATGGTTGCCGAGTGAGCGGTCCGAGGTAGCAGCCTCGAGACTGTGGTGGTATTGTAGGACCCGGGGTATGGTAGACCCGGACTACCCTCAGTGTCGGTGCTGGATGGGTCAGGGGTTAGAGTCCCCAGGTGCTCGGGCACCAAGGCGTCTGTAGGGCGCACTCCGTGCTTGTACCAGTGAGGGTACATTTTGAGGCTGCGGCTAGGGCGGTTGAACTCCAGTACGGGGTGGTTCACCGCGGTACTGCAGTGTGGTGTGGTGACATGGAATCCTCACCAGCTGCTTGAGGCCAAATCGATCGCCTGTGGCCAGGGTGATGCGACTAGTTTTGATATGGAAAGTGTGGATTTGTGTGTGTGGACTAGTTTCTAACCCGATTTGTGGCAAATTGTGCCTATGGATTTTAAATGATGTTTTGGGCTAGGATACTAGATGAAATGATTTGTTTCTCCAGTGTTGAGAATAAAGGTTTATGAAAAAGCATGAGGTTTTGAAAGAAAAGAAAAGAAAGTTTGAAATACCATTGTTTTCCATGTTTTCTGATTAGACATGTGGTTTTGGAAATGGTTCGTTGTTTAGCAATGGTTTTCTTTGGCTTTAGCGCTGTTTTGGGGCACGTACTGGGTGGCATTGTTGTCATTCATGCGTGTTTTCTTGTCCCCTTGTTTTCAGGTGCTGAGGTGTAGGAGCGGTTTACTCTGGTGCATCTGTTCGAGCCACATTTGTCGCACACAGGTCTGGGTAGTTAGCTTTATTTATTTAATATTGCTACTTAGTTGCTTTTCATTTCTTTTGGGTAGTTCTTGTACTATTGTGTAGCACTGGGGTGTTACACCTGTTGAATTGAAGGAGCTTAGAAATCAACTGCGAGAGCTACTAGACAAAGGATTTATCAGGTCGAGTCTATCACCCTGGGGTGCACCTATGTTGTTCATCAAGAAGAAGGATGGTTCACTTTAATTATGTATCGACTAACAAATGCTGAACCAAATTACTGTAAAGAACAAATACCCATTGCCAAAGATAGATGACCTGTTCGACCAATTGCAAGGAGCATCAGTCTTTTCGAAAATAGATTTGAGATCAGGATATTGCCAGCTCTAGATCTGGAAATCAGATGTACATAAGACAGCCTTTTGGATCCAGTATGGCCATTATGAGTTCTTGATCATGTTACTCCTACTGACAAATGTGTCGATTGCTTTCATGGACCTGATGAACAGAGTATTAAGGCCCTACCTGGATCAATTCTATAAATATCCCATTTTCACATTTCTAAGAGTTAATTAAGGATAGGAAAACTTGAGGCACCCTAAATCACATAACTAAGGACTTATAACACTTTTTCTAGACTTTCCATGATTTACTTAAAAACATTATTTGATTTTACTTGATTCAAGATCATTAATTGTGGCAGAGATAACACACTCAAACTAGTGGCAGGTTTGGGTACCTTGAACAGTTTTATTCGGTGTGAATTATCAGTTGTGGCAGAGTTGGCACTCTTGCCTTACTCAAATTAGTAGTAGATTTGACTATTTTAATCTTAGAAAAGATATTTTTATGATTTTATGGAATTTCTGAAGTTTTCTGGACTTTTAATGCATCTCTTTGGATTAACATGAAAGACAGGAAGTAAATTCAAAAAGACGAAGATGTTGCCTCTATGGCAGGCGACAAATCTCATTGCCACTATAGATGGCTACGAACTCGTCACCGATTAGGGAGGTGACGAGCTAAGCTTATCACCATAGAGACAGGCAACGAGTATCCTGGATATCTCTCTCGAAATATTTTTTCATCCTAGGCTTTAATATGATATATGGGATATTTATAAATTATTATCTTATTTTTCCCACAATTATTATAATTTTTATAATTTTTTTAGCGCTAAAATATCTATGGAATATCATATAAACCTTTATAAATGTCAATTAATTCTGGAAATTTCTAGAAATATGGATGACATCAAATTAAGATCATATATCATTATTTTTGTAAAAAACGAGATTTTATGTTAAGTTATCACACTTTTAAATGTTATAACTACATTTAATTCACTATAATGTTTAAAAATAAAGATAAAATCCAAAATATCTAATTAATTACGAATCTAAATTAAATAAAATATATCCCTAATGTTAACCGATATTCTCTTCATAATTGTTGGAGATTTAAATTTCAAATTTAATTTACTTAACATTTAAGTTTATTTTGAATTTAGAAATTTGTTTAAAATATCTTTCCATTACGAAGATTATTTTGAAAGGATTGATTTGGTCGTAATAGGATATTTTGGGATCTTAATTTCTAAAATTTTACCTTTTTGCTTACTTGATGCTTATTCCACCGACGGCTAGCTAACGTGGAATATATTATTGACTTTTAGATATTTATTCACTACATCAAGTGAAAATGAAATGTCTAGCCGCATTGCCACTTCATACGGCGATGAGTTCATTCCTGTCGCCTATCGCATAGGTGACAAGTATAAATATCTTTTTTTTCCATTTTAAGCGAGTTTAATCCTGGCCCTTGGATCTCGTACTCGTCCTTGAAGAGATCTAATGCCCCAAGCTCTATAAAAGACCCCTTAGTCAAGAGCTTAAGGGGAGGCAATTTAGAAAATCCAAGGAGCCATTTTAAAAACCCTAGAAAGCTCTTAGAAATCCTAGAGGAGCCCGTTTGAGAGAGAGAGACTCAAAAAGAGAGCCATGGCCCCTCCACTCAATCAAATCCCCATGAGATAACCCAAATCCAATGAGATCATCCCAGTCTGAAGCTTAAATGTGCCTTTGAAGCTCCATCTGTGCCTCCGCTTCGTCAACCTAACACCACGAGCACGAGGGTAAAGGGAGTATCATTCTCAAATCATTTTCTTTTACATATTCATTGCATTCCTAGATAGGCCCATAGCATATGCATGCGGGAGACCAGCCGCGGTTATTATTACTTTCACTTATTTATTTTATTTGTTATCTCTTGGATATTGTTTACTACACTTAAACTAATCTAGATTTGTTTTTGTTGTTTGTTTTGAAGGGAAGGAGAATACTACATAGTTCGAGGAAGCCGTTGACCAACATCATGCCACCGACTTAGTGAATCAAGGACCCACATTCGTAACCACAATCACATCTCCCTTAGGCGCCTTGTTAGTCAATCTCATCAAAACAACAAGTGGCGATCACAACAGAGTCGTCGACGTACATGGAAACATTAGCACCTATTTCAAACACCCCAAGTCCTCTATCCACAGAAAAGTGACGATCACAATGAGACCAGTTAAAGCCAACCCCCGTGCTATGTAAAACTTTCTTACCTTTCCTTTATTCATTTTCATGTATTGTTTAGATATAAGTGTTGCTTTAGGACTAGAAGCTGTGTGTTTAAGGTTTCACAATGGCTAGACCATTTTATCAGATAAAACCTAGGAAGTTTGTATTTCTAGCCACCTGTATACCACATGCTAAGTCTCGTCACACTAGAAGTGATGACTTAATTCAGTGCTAGTTAACTTGGCGGTAGGATGTTGATATTGTTTTCCTATAGGCCTTTTGTTCTTTTCTTGTTTGTCATATTTTAGGCCTATAGTAGCGAATAAAAAAAAATTATTATTATCTTGTCAACCTGTTCATCTTTCTAGTTTTTTAATTATTTTCAGGTTTTGTTGTCCCCAAATAGGGTGGAAACTAACAGTTTGACAGTAGAGTCACGATTCCTTAGGGGAAGCTCTCTCTAACTAGAGCAATCAAGACAAGTGAACCAGGTCAGCTATAACGCCCTAGCGCTACACAATAGTACAGAAACTACCCAAATGACTTATTAAATTTAAATTAATAGAAATAAACTACTAAATAATTATGATTTATCACCCAGACTTGTGTGCTGCTAAGTGTCTCCAAGAATCGCACTAGAGCAAGACTGCACCTCCAATAATGCACCTGAGACAAGGCAATTAAAATCCACGTGTAGAAACCCTAGTTTCTAGCCAATGTTGGCAGGTGGACCCGATAGAGAGTGTAACTGGACAACTGACCTGGACTTACCATAGTTCCCTAACCAAACCCATAAACCTAAAACTAGCCCAACACCAAAAAATCCAGCCCATGTGCTCTGGCCCAATGACATGCGCACGACCCGATAGCGCGGCCCAAGCGCACGTTAAGGCCAGGCCAGTCTGGTAGGCACCGCTTGACTCATCGTTTTCGTCGTACAACCTTGTACCTCGTACGAGCGATGTTGCACACAAAACCTTGACATGTCTCCTGGCGTGCCTGACACCTCTAGAGATTTCTCACGCCCTGTCTCCACCATCACCCTACGTCGCCCGTCGCTACACGCCACCTCTGCAGTACACCGGCGAGCCACTCCCTGGCATCTCTGACACTGAGCCACCCACGCCATCCCACTCCACCAACCACTCCAAACGACGCACCAACCCCCCTAAAGCCCTTTAGCGATGGCCAAGGCATTTTTTGCACGAGAGAAGAGCAAAGAGTGACCAAAGAGAACTTCGCCGGAGAACTGGAACCCAATACCTGAACCTCCAGTAGCCCTTCACCACCTCTGGCGAGCATCCCGAACATCTCTAACCATCTTTGAACTCCTCCCAGTCCCCCTAAGCATAATGGCTCGATGATGAAATTAGAAAAGCTTAGCTTACCTTGGGAAGGGTTCTCATCTCTCGAAGAGTTCTATCCAGATCGTCTAGCAAGTGAGGAAGCCACCTCTCATGAAGAGCAGGACGAAGCTTTCAAACTCTCTAAGGACCCACATCTCCAAAAGGGAGATAAAATACTAGGCTGTGAGCGAGAGTGAGCAAGAAAAATCATATTGCTTAGAGGGCACAAAAGAAATGAGGAGACAGAAGTCGAAGATAGAAGCCAGCCCTAGAGAGAGGTGTATGAGCCAACTCTACCCTTACTGTACCCCGAGGAGGAGTTGGAGCAAGCGCCTGAACCACCCACATCATTGAAGGACTAGCCCTTCTTCTTAGTAAAAGCCTCCCACCTTGGCGTCCATTACCCCCAATAGGAGCAGAGTGAACCCACACACCTATGAGGGAGTAAAAGAAAAGTTGATAATGTAAAAGAGCAAGTGTGGGACCTAAAGAGTTTAATGTGGAGCCTTAGCCTCGCCACCATCTAAACCCATACCACCTGGTTATCCACCACTCAATTATCCACTATCCTAACACAACCGCCTCGCTATCCAAAGTACCACCTGCCAGCTAGAGATCCGAATAGAGTCATCGGGCAACAAGGTCCCCCATTCCCTTTCGGGTAGGCACTAAGACTTTCCGAATGCTGAAGGCCCAGCATAACTAAGTAAGTAAACCATGCATCTACATCTGCATTACTTCCCTTATCATCACTGTCACAGGACAGGGATTTGCCTAATTGCCAACTAGGGGCATGTCAGTTGCCCTCTTGGTCGACGTCGGCAGTCCACCTCCAGTCAAGGGCATGACAGCTGCCCACATGGTTGACCTCAACAGAACACTTATACCAGGGGCATGTCGGCTACCCACATGGTTCACCGCCAGCCAGGGGCATGCCAGCTGCCACTTGGTTGACTTTAGTTGAGCATCTGTAGCCAGGGGCCTGTCAGCTGCCCCCGTGGCCACTTCCAACCAACCACATCTTAGCCAAGGACCCACCAGCAGCCTATGCTTGGGCCCCACCAGGTGAAACATCCACGGCCAGGGGCATGTCAGCTGCGTTTTGGCAAATGGACAATTGACCGAGTGTTTTAGGCCAAGAGTTCGAAGCAAGTCGACAGCTCCACACTGAAAGCCCATAGAAGGAACGCATAGAGGCAGATCATCGATTCCAAAAGTGCTCTAGTGTGAGACTCCAAAGACCAGGGAACTGCAGAAATTTTCCACACGCCCAAGAGCCACGTGGTAGCAACACGCAGCACATGCATGTTTCCACTAGGGACGCTAGTGGCTAACTTACAGAAGAAGTACCTCCCGCATACCCGGTCAAAGGCCAGGGCAGGCGAGTCACAATAATGTATCCAACCTATGCCTTCAAAAGGGTAGGTGATTTGGTCAGCCCTAATACTATGGCCGAATCACTCAAAGCAGGTAATCACAGAAAGAAATAAAGGAGCACACAATGAAAAAGCATATAGTCTTCATTCAGATTCATGTTCAAGAGTGCAATCATTGAAATGAGTTACAGAAGTGCTCTACATGTGCTCAAATCAGCTATTCCCTCCGATCCGAGGCCTCCTCGAGCTACTAGCATTTTGAAACAGAGGAGCGCCATGAGTCATTTCGGTGATTGGCCAATCCTCCTGTGTATGTGAGCTATACGCCTCAAAACAACCCGTACCTCTCACCAGAGCTAACGCCAGTCCGCAGCCGATGTGCCAGTTCAGCAATCATGGCAGTGGAATTCTGAGGATATAGTCAGAAGATGGCAAGCATTGGAAATTGTTCAAAGGTGTCCTGGCAGAAACCAAATTGACGTAGGACATGAGCAGGGTGATTCTCCACTCCTCCACTTAGGCCAGGAAGAACGACCACCCTCATGTCGGTGCCATTGAAGAACACTGTGAAAGGCTCCGTGGTTGATGGGATGATTTGCCAGACCATCTGACTTTCAAACAGTCCTTCTAGCTTCTCGTAGAACTCCAGCACTCCAAAAATGGTCCGGGAATGCCCGCTCTTGTAATAGGCTTCAAATGCCGACCTCTGAGGACACAGGACCTCGACTCCTAGATGAGCCACCAGCCACACCTATTAAAACCACCGAGTCAGCAAACATAAATGTGCCAATCTTAGTAAAATTCAAAGTTACCTGCACCAATGCTCCATAGCCGTAGAAATGGCGACACTAGTGGAGAGCACGATCTAGGCCCTGGTAAGTGTCTACCAGGATCATGGGAGCTAGATCAATCGATTTGCTCACCACTGCCAAAGCAATCTCAGCTACCTCAATCGCTACGGTCATCCGGCCGTGACTGAATATGAGCTCTCCTAGGAAACAGAGGACGAAGCCACGCAACCAAAGATCTTTGCCCAATACGGAGCACCTCATGATTACTTCATCAAAGTAGTCCAAGCGGAGCATGGGTTCGGAACCATCTGCATAGATCGAGCACCTCCCACACTCTGTAGTATTCAAGTTAGTTAGTTGGCAAAGGACAAATGCATACCCGTCCCAGCTCATGAAGACCGGAGGCCCCAGCAATCTTGACAGGCCGCAAATCTGCCTGGTTTCCTCCAAGGTGATGGTCAAATCCACTCGGCCAAACCGGAACACGTGGCGGGCTGGTTTCCAGAATCTGGCCACGGTGCACAGGAGATAATGGCTCACCTCGACGTCCCCGATCTTCAAGAGTCGCCTAGAGATCCCTTAGCACTGTAACTTCTCGTAGTCACTATCAGAAAGCATGTTGATCCAGCACCTTAGCACATCCGAGCAGTGGGGTGGAGTAACCATCGTTGGGAAACCCTAGAAAGTCCACTAGAGTGCCATATCAAGAACCTACGGCTTGCAACCATCCGACCTTGCCATGGATGCCTCACCATGTTGCCCAAGAGAAGAGCACCAACAGTAGAAGAGAACGAAAACCCAGCAAAGTAGCGCCGAACCTGTCGGCAAAAGAGGAACGGCGGAGAGGGCGTTAGCCGGAGAGATGGGAGTGAGCTACAGAGGATGTCTGGACCAGAGGGAGTCTGACATCTGGGCCTGATTATCCATTTTTATTTGTAAACCATGTAATTAATTGTACTATTGCTTAAATGGTTTATTAATGAATAATCTATTGTTTCTTGATTGTGTGAGCTTGTGTTGGTCTTCTGTGCACCTGTTTGTGATTTGGGACCAATGTGGAGTCCAGCTTGAGGGTGCACAGTCGTCTCGATTTGCGTGCTTGTCTTTTCTTCCATTTCTCCTTTCTTTCCTTCCTCTCACGAGCCTGCACTGTTTTTCCCCATCTCCTTCCTTCCCTTCCCCGACCCGTGCCACCAGCGACACCGGTTCGTGCCTCGCCGTCTCCTCCGATGCGATGGTAGCCGGCGCGACGTGGGTGGAGAAGAGGATAAACGGAGGCTGCGGCATGCGAAGAGAGGAAGGGGTGACCGAGAGAGGAGGAGAGGGAGAGGAGTGGCACGTAACCGAGGAGGTGGGGTGAGCTGCCAGTGGGTTCCACCGGTAGAGGAGGTTCACCAGGGCACGAGGAGGTTAACCAGAGTGCAGGGAGAGTCGCCGGGCAGTTGAGCCTAGTACGCGACCCTTTTCCCTTCCACCTTCCAGTGTTTTATTAACAATGAGTTAATTGCATAATTGCATGAAAATTGACATAAATGCATGGAAAATCGTAGAAAATAGAAGGGATGATGGAAATGAGATAAATGATGTGAATGTGTAGGGACAATGCTAGATTGTGTGAATTTCGTGAGTTTTGGGTAGATATGCCCTAAATGTTTTAAGGTTTAACTCTGAGCATGTTTCCCTTGCGAATTTATATCTCCGTGTATGGTTGATGGAATCATGAATGGATTGAGGGGTTTTGAAGTAGACTTGAGGGTCTACACCCCATGATTTTATGGAAATTGTTGATGAATGTTTGGGGGGTTCGATCGGGACTCCCACTTTAGGCGAATTCTGTCGCTATGGAACAGGGGTGTGCCCTGTCTGCGAGGAATTCGGTATGCCAAATTTATTTGGTATGCCAAATTTATTCGGTATGCCGAAATCTTGACAGATTAAACTAGAACCCAGTGTTCGGTAGACTAAAATTCTCGGGTAAACCGAAACAGGGGGTTTCGGCATACCGAAAATTTTTAGTATACCGAAACAAGGAATCTCGGCATACCGAACTGGAAATTTGGTCTATTGTTTTTGCCCTGAACCTGGAATGTTTAAATGTGAATTTTTAATGCATGATAAATAGTTTTAATGGCATGATGAGTATATGGTGATGATGTTTCCCCATGTAATGATATGGTGGAATGTGGAACCCAAAGAAATGGGTTTGGGTGTGGTTTTGGGTTTTAGACCCTATAAATGAATGAAAACGATGGTTTTATGTGGTTTTAGGCATGAGACCCAATTGATGAATTAATGCATGGTTTTCATGGCTTGAGTTGGGACCCCGATGGAGGGTCAAGTGTTGCAAGGAAATCGAGTCCTACAACCAAAAGAATGGAATGAAATGGAAAATGGTTTTGAAAGGAAATTCAAAGATTTTGAAATGGAACACTAATAATGTAGTTGCCGAGCTCATAATGGTGTAGGCTGAGCTTGGGTCGTTGTACCTAGTTGTTCGAGTCACCG
This sequence comes from Posidonia australis, assembly GCA_024699735.1. Classification (NCBI taxonomy): domain Eukaryota; kingdom Viridiplantae; phylum Streptophyta; class Magnoliopsida; order Alismatales; family Posidoniaceae; genus Posidonia; species Posidonia australis. Next base: position 2,970 of record JAMKQA010037409.1, on the reverse strand, counting down.
AGCTCGTAGCGGTGTAGGCTGAGCGTAGGCTTTTGAGCCTAGTTGTTCGGGTCACTGACGGTGTAGGCTGAGCCTGGGTCATTGGACCTAGTTGTTCCGGTCACCGACTAGGGCGTCAACCAGAGACGTATCCCCGTGCACTTATGAAAATGAAATTGAGGCCGGTTGGCCGGGGCGGTGACATCCCGCATGGGGAATTTCATCGCGGTAGTGCAGGAAGGTAGGGGAAGAATGTCCTCGCCTACTACTTGTGTGTCTGGTTACCCCTGATCAAGGTAACAACAGTAAAGAAAAGTGGAAATAAATAAAGAAAGAGAGATGTGATTTGGTCAGGATTGGATTGATGAAATGGTCCTAAAATCCTGAAAAGAAATGATGTTGTTTTAACCAGTTGCCAGCCAGTGTTTATGATATGGTTTTGAGCCCAATGGGGCATTGTGTTTTAGGTTGGATCTGGTCAGAAATGTGAATTTGAAAGTGTCTTTTGGGAAGAAATCCCAAATATTGAAAAGGGAAATGTTTTGGAAAATGAATTCCAAAGGTTTTTGAAAGAAATGTAAAGGAATGATTTGAAAGAAAATGTGATTTTAGAATAAATTTCTGAAATGTTTTGAGAAAGGAAAAGAGTCATGGCTTTTGAAAAGAGTTTGGAATTGGGATTGAATTCCCAAGTGATTGTCTAATAAAAGAAAAGATGATTTTCAAAAAGAGAAAACCAAGTTTTGAAAAATGATAAGAAATGAGTTTTATGGTTTTACCGAGGTTTTGTGGTTTGTATGTTTTGGGGCACGTACTGGGTGACTTAGATGTCACTCACGCGTGCTATTTGGTTTTCAGGTGCAGTCGAGTTCCGATGCAAGAGTTGGAGCTTCTAGCCGCACATTGTGATCCTGAAGGTGAGCCTTAGTTACAGTTATTTGATGTTTCTGTAATTAGTGTAATTATGCTTGATACTGTGTTTTGGTAGTGTGCCTGAGATCGAGGTGTTACAGGGAGTGAGGTGGATGTCTGCCTCCCATTCAACAAATGCCCTCATTTTAAAGGAGGAGGAGAGCCCGTGGGTAGCTGTAGATTGGCGACCCATGACTGTATCAGAGGTCACGTGGGTTGTGGTGACGTGGATGACATACGTGTGTTGGACAGGGATGCTGACCCTGCAACATAGGCGCTGAGGAGAAGCACTTTCCACTTGCGCATATTCATCAAGGATTTCCAGTAGCTGCACCATTATATGGGATGCGCTTAGAGGGCGTGCGTGTCACATGCGCGTATGGCACGAGGCTTGCCAACCAAGCCACCACTATTCTGAACTCACCTAACTAGAGCAAAGAAACTGAGGCTCTGCTACAAGCACAGACAAGTACATCCAAGGCAGACAGTAAGGCAACAAAGGAAGGAAGACAATTATCCAAAAGCAAGGCAATTTAGAAGATAGTTCAAGTTACAGGACTAGTGTTTTATAAGGGACAACGTTTTACAACACTTGAAAGAAATGCAAGGTCAAGATGGGTAACTAATCTTAGGCCTCGTCGTCACTCTCGTCCGGTTCCCGCCCCTGGGAGAAACGAGCGGTGTGGTGCAAAGACAAGTATCACTCTTTGATTTTATTCATGTGCCTGAAGCTCAGCTACAAGCATAGACAAGTACATCCAAGGCACACAGTAAGGCAACAAAGGAAGGAAGGCATTTATCCGAAGGCAAGGCAATTTAAAAGATAGTTCAAGTTACAGGACCAGTGTTTTACAGGGGACAATGTTTTACAACACTTGAAAGAAATACAAGGTCAAGATGGGTAACTAATCTCAAGCCTCGTCGTCGCTCTCGTCTAGTTCCCACCCTTGGGAGGCACAAGCGGTGCAGCACTCGCCCTTGCGCCAGAGCCGTCGAGCAGTCGCTGCGTAAGCCACACGAGCACGGGAGGGGGCAGAAGTAGAGGCACCCATCAAGTCCCCAACGACAAAGTATCCTTCTCTAGGTCGGGGTCGGCCTCATCACCATTGCTCCCGAGGATGACGTCCTCCAGCTGATATCCCTGAAATAAGAGGGTCAGTCCTGTATATTTACAGAAGAGAGTAATTGTAACATCTATGCATGGCTTTTCCATTTAATATAAACTATGGAATTTTCTTGTATTAATTGAATGTGGTTTATTGTTGGAGAACCTTGGTTGTGGTTTCCTCCTGTGTTGGTGCTCCTGGTTCACCCTTGCGAGGTGGCTCCTTGGCTTATGGGTCGGTTTGTGCTATTGGGACCCAAGTTTGGGGGTGCGACCCATTTGAGGTTGGACCTGGTCAAAGGAGCCCAACCCCCATGTGACTTGAGCAACCCGTTCTTCCCCGTGACCCGCATCCTCTTCTCCCCAACTCGTGAAACCTAGTGGGGAAGAAAGCTGCTCGTTCCGTCCCCTCCATCCAGAGCTACGCCTAGCTGGTGGATGCCGGCAGCATTCCGGGATGGCAGGAGCGCCGGGGGTGTTAAGAGGAGGCGTAGTGGCTGTGTTGGGGAACGACAAGCCGTGGGAAGGAGAGACTGGGGTGAGTTGCATGCAAGAGGAACTTCGTGCCCAAAGGAGGTTGTGTGAGCTGAGGAGAGCTTGCATCAAGCCTCGCCAGAGCACGTCGAGCACGCATGGAGCTCACCAGTGCCAGGTACGCGTTCCTCATTCTGTTTCTTTCCTCAGTTGAGGCATGTTAGGTTTAAAGGAAAATCATGGATAATGATGTTAAAAATCATGCTAAAATGAGGAAATGTTGGGATTGAGAAGAATATTGTGGTTATGTTGATATCATGTTGATTCACGGGTGTTTTGTAAGGTTTTCGTGGGTATTCTTGATGCATGCTACAATATTTGGGTTTGGGCTTGATGCCTTTCTGATTTTTGATAGAACAACATGCTTAGTGGTTTTATGATCGGATTGAGGGGTTTTGAAGTAGACTTGGAGGTCTACACCCCATGTTTTATTGGTAATT
>JAMKQA010037408.1:0-12354 GCA_024699735.1 Posidonia australis | reverse complement strand
TGGGCTTAATGGGCTTGCGCGGGCCTGATGGGCTTGTGTGGGCTTGTGCGGGCCTAAGTGGGCTAGGATTTTGGTGGTTGCAACCAGAGCATCAACCGGAGTAGCCTGCTGCCAAGTGACTTCAAAATCGGGGTGTCTACAATAAGATTTGTGTTTTAACTAGTTACCAGCCAGTATTTGTGATTTTGGTTTTGAGTCCTGTGAAGCATTGTGTTTTAGGTTAGACCTGGTCAAGAAGGTGGTTTTCTCGAGATATGAGAATGGTTTTAAAATTTTATAAAGGAAAGAGACATGGGTTTTGAAAATCGTTTTGATTTTGGGAAGGAATCCCAAGCATGGAAAAGAAAGATGAGTTTTGGGAAAGACTATAGTTTTGGAAACAAAAATTCCAAATATTTTAAAAAGAAAAGGGAAATGTGAGTTTTGAAAAGAGTATAGTCTTGGGAGCAAATTCCCATGTGATTTCAAAGGAAAAGAGAATGATGTTTTAAAATGGGTTTTCAAAAGGAAATCAAGTTTTTATACATTAAAGTTGTATTTTTAGTACTTTTGCTGGATTTTATTGTATGTGTGTTTGGGGTGTGTATTGGGCAACTTAGATGTCACTCACGCGTGCTTTGGTTGGTTTTCAGGTGCAGATCATGTGCAATCAAGTTCCAATGCCGGAGTAGGAGCTTCTAGTCGCATATCGTTTCCTAGAAGTGAGCCTTAGTTACAATTATTTAATTAGTATTGTAATTAGTGTAATTTTGCTTATGATACTGTGATCTTGGTAACGTGCCCGAGATCGAGGCCTTACAGAAACCATCTTCGACACACCGAATTATTTTTGATCTACTGAATGTGTCAACCGTTGTAAATTACTGAAGGATTTCGATCGACCAAAACATTTTGACATACTGAATCAATAGTCATTTGTATTTGTTAGAGAGAAAAATGTAGATATTTAACACATGTCTAAATTTATTTCTTTGTATAAATAGGACACCCTTAAAACCATGTAAAGACAGAGAAGTTGATCCTAAGCTAAACATACATCATCTCGAAAGATTTCCTAGCTCAAGTGCCCAATTTCTATTTTGAGAAGACTCTTCCAAGTAGTTTCTCAATATTCACATAGAGAGAAACCAGTGAGCTTCAAATTCATATACACTCAATCTTGTATTATTGATTGGAAGATCAAAATTACTTGGAGTTGTAAAGGAGAAATTCATAAATTTTCAAAAGGATCTCAAGTTTCTCTGGTTGTGAGAAGGATTTACGGTTTTTGCAGAATTGACAAGGGATTCGTCATATTAGTAAGTTTTGGTTTAAGATTAAGAGAACTCTCGAGGGGAACTTGAGGAGTAGACTAAGCCACGATTGACCAAACCACTATAAATATAAAGTGTTTTCATTATCACTCATCCCCTTCTACGCTTGTTTCACTTGTTTTCAAATATCATTGATATACTTGTATATGTAATTATCAAAGAACCTAAAAATAGCTAATTAAATTTAAATTTACTTAACTCCTCTATTCACCCCTTTTAGAGAAGCCTCTCGGTCCTACAAATAATTGTGCATGATATTTCTGAACAATATGATTCCTCTTTTTTCCATTTGAATTTGTTTGCTTTTCCAACTGCATTTTGACTTTAACCTATACAATTGGATGAAGAGTGGTGGTTTGAAGATATGATTGTTGTTGTGAGAAACAAAATTTTCCATTTGTGATGTTTTACTTTATAATTAACATGTGTTTGTAGTAAGGTTTTGCTTTTGTCAAGATTTGTCTTGTAGTCCTATTTTCTACCAAATATACTTGGGGTTTCTAGTTTTAGCCATAGCTTTTGAAATATAGTTGTTATTATTAGTATGTTCATTTCTAACCATATTCTCTATATTTGTTAGGGGGAATGCAATGTAGGGGCTTCAAATGAGAGTTGTTGTCATACCTGGGCCTGATTATCCATTTTAATTGTAAACCATGTAATTAATTGTTATATTGTATAAATGGTTTATTAATAGATAATCTATTGTTTCTTGTGAGCGTGAGGGTTTGGTTGGCTTTCTGTGTATCTGTTAGTGATATGAGACCAATGTGGAGTCTGGTTTGAGGATGCACAGTTGCCTCGATTTGCGTGCCCGTCTTTTTCCCCTTTTCTTTCTTTCTTTTTCTCTCACTCACAAGCTCTCACCATCTTCATCTTCGTTCTCCTTCTTCCCTCCAACCCATGCCACCACAGGAACTCCCGTGCCTCCCCGTCCCCTCCGGCGTGAGGGCAATAGGATGGGTAGCTGGCGCGGTGCAGGGAGGAGGAGGAGATAAAGAGGGGCAGAGGTGAGCAAAAGAGGAGCCAGAACCGAGAGAGAAAGAAGGAGAGGAGTGGTGCGTGAGCCAAAGTAGGAGTGCCCTGTTCGCATGGTTCGTCAGTGGAGAAAGCTTTGCTAGGGCGAGGAGAGGTTCGCTGGAGTACGGAGGAGGTCGCCGGAGTGCCACCTGAGGTACGCGACCCTCTTCCTCTCTCATTTCCACATTTTCAGTTTAACATGTTAAATGCATGAAAAATGAGAATAAATGCATGTAAAATCATAGAAAAATAGTAGAATAGCTGAGAATGTGATGGATAGCATGAATATGTAGATATCATGTGGTTATAATGAAATTTGGTGAATTCATGCAAGTTTTAAGGATGCAAGCTATAGTGATTTATATCGAGCTTCACATCTTTATGATTTTCGTATGGATTGCATGATAAATGGAATCATGAATGGTTTGTGGGGTTTTGAAGTAGACTCAAGGGTCTACAACCCATGATTTATCCATGTTTTATGATGCATATTTAAGGGGTCCGTCGGAGGCTCTCATTTCCAACGAACGATGGGTTAGTAAGTAGGGGAGTTGTTCTAGACACAAGCAATTCGGCATGTTGAACTGGGTTTGATGTACCAAATTCCTATCAAATTAAGCCAGAATACCTAGTTTCGGTAGACTAAAATCACTCGATCGACCAAAATAGGGAGTTTCGGTATACCAAAAATATTCAGTATACTGAACAAAGGATTTTCGGTATACCGAACTTGGTTTACGGTCTACCGATTTTGCCCTGGCCTTGATATATGAATGTGAATAGTAAAATGGAGATTTAATGGTTTTAAACAGATAATGAACATGTGTTTAGGGTGTCTTCCCCATGTAAATCTCATAGAGAAATATGGAACCCAAATAAGTAAATTTGGAAATGGTTTTGGGTTTGAAACCCTAAGAATGAATAAAAGTGATTAATGTGTGTAGTTTTATGTAGTTTTGGGCATGAGACCCAATTTATGACTTTAAAGTATGGTTTTTCATGAATTGAGTTGGGACCCTAGTAGAGGGTCATGTGTTGCATGGATAGATTCCTGCAACGAAAGGAATGAAAAGGAAATGGTTTTGAAAGGAAAATTTAAGAAATTTGGAAATGAACACTAATAATGTGTTGTGGAATCACAGGGGTTGATGTCAACAAATTGATAAGGTATCAATTGTTAGATACGATTGTGGTTGCTGAGCTTGAGACGGTGTAAGCTGGGCTTAGGAATATGAGACCTAGGTGTCTGGGTCACTGACGGTGTAGGTTGAGCCTAGGTATGTAAACTTGGGTGTTCAGGTCACTGATGAGACGTCAGATAAAGACGTATCCCCATGCTTATGAAATGAAATTAAAGTCGGTTGGCTAGGGGGTGTCATCCCGCACGGGGAATTTCACGACGGTAGTGTAGGGAGGTAGGGGAAATGGTGTCCTCACCTACTACTTGTGTGCCTGATTACCCTTGATCAAGGTAACATCGATAAGGCAGGTGGAAATGAATAAGAAAAGTGTGTGGTTTTGTCAAAAGAAAAAAAAATATGATTTGGCTAGGATTGGACTTGTGATTGGTCCTAAAATCCTAGAATTTAATAAGAATGGTGTTTTAATCAATTACCAGTCTGTGTTTGTAATTTTAGTTTTAAGCCCTGTGAGACATTATGATTTAGGCTAGACCTAGTCGAGAATGTGGTTTTCTCGAGATATGAAAATGATTTTAAAAGTGTATAAAGGAAAGAGATATAAGTTTTGAAAATGGTTTTGGTTTTAGGAGGATATCCCAAGTATTGAAAACAAAATGTGTGTTTTGAAAAAAAAGCGTGGTTTTGGAAACTGATTTCCGAATGTCTTGAAAGAAAAGAGAATGGGGTTCTGGGAATGAAATCCCAAGTGATTTTAAGGGGAAAGAAATGATGTTTTCAAACAGATTTTCAAAAGAAAACCAAGTTTTATAAATTAAAGGCTATGTTTTTAGAAATTTTGTTGGATTTTGTTGTGTGTTTGTTTGAGGTGCGTACTGGGTGACTTAAATGTCACTCACACGTACTTTGGTTGGCTTTCAGGTACAGGTCAGGTGCAGTCAAGTTCTAGTGCCGGAGTAGGAGCTTCTAGCCACACATCATTTCCTAGAGGTGAGCATTAGTTATAGTTATTTAATTATTATTGTAATTAGTGTAATTTTGCTTATGATACTGTGATCTTGGTAACGTGCCGGGGATCAGGGCGTTACAGAGTTATATCAGAGCTAAGGTTACACCTAGTGCACCGGCTCTATGATGTCCAGTCTAGTGGTTCCTTAGGACTGCACAATAGAGAGAATCTTGCACCTGAATTTTGGGTCGTTATGCTCTTATTGTGCTAACAGGAAGATGTCTCGCCAAGGCTACAGCCATGGCAAGGCCCCAGTGCCCGACTCCGAGACAGGAGAGGGCAGTGCATGAAGGGGTATGAGACGAGAGTTCAGTGAGATGATGCAGGGTTTCGCCCAGTCCTTCGGTAGTAGCAGCAAGGATGAGGCGAAGGGAGACCCGTGGGTTAAGCAGTTCCGTCAGCTTGGCGCGATGACTTTTGATGGGTGCGACACACTGGATGAGTGTGAGGCTTTGTTCCTGGAGGTAGAGAAGATCCTAGAGGGGATCAAGTGTCCAGCAGAGAAGTGGGTCCAGATCGTAGTATTTCAGCTCAAGGGTGTTGCGGATCAGTGGTAAAGGACAATGTACCGTACCAAGTTTCTAAATGTGGACCTGTTGATGATCTCTTGAGAAGAATTCCAGAGGTTTTTATGAGAAGTTTTTCCCTGAGCATGAGATGGATAAGCTGGACAGAGAATTCCAGAACCTGAAGCAGGGAAGCCAGACTATAGTTGAGTATGAGTCGTCCTTCCTTTGGCTAAAGTAGTTCTCTTAGGTTGTGTTTTCAGAAAAGAACAAAGCCAAGAAATTTGTGGAGGGACTTAATCCTGTGTTGAGATCTAGAGTTATCGGCTTCAGATGTCAGACCTTAGCGAATGCTATTAAGCTTGCGAGCCGCTATGAGGAAGATCATAGGCTATTCCAGGAAGAGTATCCTAAGAAGGAAAAGGGGAGGAAGTCTGTCTTTCGACCTTCCATCTCCCGGCCTTCCGTTTCTCTATCGTTAGTGACTGAAACGCCAAGTTCTAGGAGTTCTGGTAGTTCTGTGAAGAAGCAGAAGGAGCAGCCTACGTCTGGTAGAGAAGAAAGTATGGGTTTTAGCTATGCAGGATCCAACAGTGGCTCGAAGATGGGACCGTGCCACGTCTATAGCAAGAGGAGGCATGTAGTGGCGTAGTGTTAGCACAGGAAGAGGAGCTTAGACAGTGTAGTATGCTACAATTGTGGGAAGTCTGGGCACTATTAGAAGGACTGTCTCAGTCAACCAAAGCCAGTAGGAGATGCGCCACGTCAGCCTACCAAGGAGAGAGTCTTCTCCATTGCTGCCCCAGATGCTGGTCCATCTGGAGATGTGGTAGAAGGTGAGAATTAGTATGGCTGTATGAGTTAAATCCTGTCTTGTAATAATGGATCCTATATGTGATCAACACTATCTTTTATTATGATTGTGATTGTGGTTATGATGTGTTGATGTTAGGATCTTTTCTTGTAGCCGACCGAATGACCTGAGTCTTATTCGACTCTGGGAGCTCATTTTCTTTTGTCTCCGAGTCATTTGCTTCTGAGATTGGGACCAGACCAGCCAGGTTGGCTTTCTACCTCGATGTAGTTACTCCATTGGAAGAACACGGCCTAGCATGGAGGTATCTGAGACCAATTGACATCCAACTGGGAGACAGGAACTTCCAAGCCAGCTTAATCTTGATGGATATGCAAGATTATGATGTTATCTTGGGAATAGATTGGCTGATACATCATTCAACCTTGATAGATTGTGCCAAGAGAAGAGTTCTGGTAGAGTGTCCAGGCCAAGGTTGGTGTGTGGTACAAGGCACCAGACCGGGTGAGCCCAGAAAAGTGATATCTGCTATCAAGGCCTATCATCATTTGGCAAGAGGCAGTGTGGGCTATTTGGCCTGTGTGACTATTTCTACTTCGTCTGTGATTGAGATTCAGGACATATCAATGGTACGAGAATATCCTGATGTTTTTTCAGAGGAATTGCTTAGTATGCTACCACGTAGGGAAGTGGAGTTTGTGATTGATTTAGTACCAGGATCAGGTCCTATTTCCAAGGCTCTATACAGGATGGCACCTGCTGAATTGAGAGAGCTCCGGAATCAGCTGCAGGAACTAATGGATAAGGGATTCATTCGTTCCAATGTTTCACCTTAGGGAGCACTTGTTCTGTTTGTTAAGAAGAAAGATGGTTCACTTCGACTCTGTATAGACTACCAGATGTTGAACCAGATCACTGTAAAGAACAAGTATCCACTGCCTAGGGTCGACGATTTGTTCTTCCAGTTGCAGGGAGCATCGGTGTTTTTCAAGATAAACTTGAGATCTAGATATCATCAGTTGAGGATCAATGAGCCAGATGTACAGAAGACAGCCTTTCGCACCCATTATGGGCATTTTGAGTTTTTGGTTATACCATTCGGGTTGACGAATGCGTTGACTGCTTTTATGGACCTAATAAATAGGGTGTTCAGACTCTATTTGGATCAGTTTGTGGTCATCTTCGTGGATGATGTTCTGGTATATTCTCCAGATGTTTAGACCTACCGGAGACATTTGAGAAACCTACTAGAGACGCTAAGGCAGCATCAGCTTTATGCCAAGTTCTCCAAGTGTGAGTTTTGACTGCAAGAGGTGTCCATCCTTGGTCATATCATTTCAGGAGAAGGCATCGAGGTAGATCCAGCCAAAGTAGAGGCTATGAGCAGTTGGTCCAGACCAAAGATAGTAACTAAGATTAGAAGTTTTCTCGGCCTGGCAGGATATTATAGGAGCTTTATCTAAGATTTCTCCAAAATTGCTGCACCGTTGACCACATTGACCAAGAAAGGAAATGCACTTTGCCTTGGATTGGCAATGTGAGGAGAGCTTCAATGAGTTGAAGGTTCATCTGGTGTCGGCCCTAGTTTTGAGTTTGCCTTCTGAGAGTGGCGATTTCATAGTCTACAGTGATGCCTATGGGACTGGTTTGGGGTGTGTGCTAAGGCAGCATGTTAGGGTGGTGGCGTATGCCTTGCGCCAATTGAAAGATCATGAGAAGAACTATTTCACCCATGATTTAGAAATGGCAACTGTTGTGTTCGTCTTGAAAATTTGGAGGTATTATTTGTATGGCAAACAGTTTGAGGTGTACACAAATCATAAGAGTCTGAAATACATCTTCACTCAGAAGGATTTGAACCTGAGACAAAGGCGCTAGGTGGAGTATATCAAGGATTATGATTTCAATTTGTTATACCACCCAAGGAAAGCAAATGTGATTGCAGATGCTCTGAGTAGACGCACTCATGTTATGGCTAGTCTGATGATTCATGAATGGAAATTGTTAGAAGGGCTAGTGGAGTGTAGGCCTCAAAGACAGTCTCAGGGAGCTGCCAGAGTTGTGTTGGCCAATTTGTCTATTCGCCCAAGGATGATCGAGACGATTGTCACTGCTCAATAATATGATTCTTTTGTGCCAGATATCTAGAGGAACTTGGAAGCTAGTAATGCCTCTCACTTTCAGTCGAGGTAGACGGTGGATTGAGGTACGACTTGAGGTTATATGTTCCTCAAGTGGAGGAAATCAAGAATAATCTGCTTGACGAAGCTCACCGCTCTAGATACACTATTCATCCAGGAAGCACCAAGATGTATATATAAAGATCTGAAAAGGAATTTTTGGTGGCCTAGGATGAAAAGGGAAATTGCTAAGTATGTGACGAAGTGTGCAACTTGCCAAATAGTGAAAATAGAGCACCAGAAGCTCGGAGAGACTTTGTAGCCTCTAGACGTCCCAATGTGGAAATGGAAAAATGTGTCGATGGACTTTGAGATGGGTTTGCCGAGGACCCAAAGGAAAAATGATACAATTTAGGTGATTGTGGATCGCCTTACGACATCAGCACATTTCTTGCCAATGAGGGTGAATCTTCCCTTGGGGAAACTAGTAGAGTTGTATGTGGCAGAGATTGTGAGATTACATGGTGTCCTAGTGTCTATTGTGTCTGACAGAGACACGAGGTTTACATCGAAATTTTTGGGAACTCTGTAGGAGGCTTTTGGCACAGTGCTGAACTTTAGTACCTCCTTTCACCCCTAGACGGATGGTAAGATAGAGAGAACCATCCAGACACTAAAGGACATGTTGAGGGCCTGCGCCTTGGACTTTGGTGGTAGCTAGGAGGATCACCACCTCTGATTAAGTTTGCATATAATAACAGTTACTACGCCAGTATTAGTATGGCACTATATGAGGCACTGTATAGCAGGCCCTGCAACACACCCACTTGCTAGAGCGAGGTGGGTGAGAGACAGTTAGTTGGGCCCGAGATCGTACAACAGTACAAGGGTAAAATGGACCTGATTAGGAAGAGGTTGTTGTCTGCCTAGAGTCAGTAAAAGAGTTATGCAGATAGGAGGCGGAGACCTCTGGAATTCGAGGTAGGAGACTTTGTTTTCCTGAAGGTGTCACCAACCAAGGGTGTGATGCATTTCGAAAAGAGAGGCAAATTGAGCCCAAGATACATCAGACTGTACCAGATTACAAAGAGGGTTGGTGAGGTGGCATATAGACTAGGTTTGTCTCCAGAATTGGCTTGTGTACACAACACTTTTCATGGATCTATGTTGAGGAAGTGTTTAGCTGATGCATCTCAAGTGATACCAGTGTAGCCAGTGGAGCTGCGGGAGGACCTGTCTATGGTGAAAAATGCAGTTTAGATACTGGATAGAAATGAACAAGTCCATAGGAATAAAGTGATTCCATTGGTGTTAGTTCAGTGACAATACCATAGTACAGAAGAGACTACCTGAGAGCGTGAGATGGACATCCAGAGACAGTACCCCTACTTGTTTTACTAGAGTTGAATTTCGAGGACGAAATTTTTTTAAGGGGGTAAGATGTGACACTTGGGCCTGATTATCCATTTTAAGTGTAAATCGTGTAATTAATTGTTATATTGTATAAATGGTTTATTAATGGATAATCTATTGTTTCTTGTGAGTGTGAAGGTTTGGTTGACTTTCTGTGCACTTGTTTGTGATATGGGACTAATGTGGTGTCTGATTTGAGGATGCATAGTTGCCTTGGTTTGCATGCCTGTCTTTTTCTCCTTTTATTTCTTTCTTTGTCTCTCTCTCTCTCACAAGCTCTCACCATCTTCGTCTTCTTTTTCCATCTTCCCTCCGACCTGTGCCACCACAGGAGCGCCTGTGCCTCCCCATCCCCTCCGACGTGAGGGCGATGGGATGGGTAACCAGCGCGGTGCGGGGAGGAGGAGGAGATAAAGAGGGGCAGAGGAGCCAGAACCGAAACCGAGAGAGAAAGAAGGATAGGAGGAGTGGCGCGTGACCCGACAGAGGTGTGCCCCGTTCGCGTGGTTTGCCAGTGGAGAAAGCTTCACCAGGGCGAGGAGAGGTTCGTCGGAGTACAGGAGAGGTTGCTGGAGTGCCACTTGAGGTATGCGACCCTCTTCCTCTCTCAATTCCACGTTTTCAGTTTAACATGTTAAATTCATGAAAAATGAGAATAAATGCATGTAAAATTATAGAAAAATAGTAGAATAGATGAGAATATGATGGATAGCATGAATATGTAGATATCACGCAGTTAGGATGAAATTTGGTGGATTTATGCGAGTTTTAGGGATGTAAGCTATAGTGATTCATAACGAGCTTCACCCCTTTATGATTTTTGTATGGATTGCATGATAAATGGAATCATGAATGGTTTGTGGGGTTTTGAAGTAGACTCAAGAGTCTACACCCCATGATTTATCCATGTTTTATGATGCATGTTTGAGGGGTCCGTCGGAGGCTCCCATTTCTGATAAACAATGGGTTAGTAAACAGGGGAGTTGTTATGGACATGGGCAATTCGGCTTGCCAAACTGGGTTCGACGTACCGAATTCCTGTCAGATTAAGCCAAAATACCTATTTCAGTGGACTGAAATCACTTGATCGACCGAAATAGAGAGTTTCAGTATACCAAACTAGGGATTTTCGGTATACCAAACTTGGTTTTCGGTCATTCGATTTTGCCTTGGCCCTAATAAATGAATGTGAATAGTAAAATGGAGATTTAATGGTTTTAAACAAATAATGAGCATGTGTTTAGGGTGTCATCCCCATGTAAATGTCATAAAGGAATATGGAACCCAAATAAGTAAATTTTGGAATGGTTTTGGGTTTGAAACCCTAAGAAAGAATAAAAGTGATTAATATGTGTGGTTTTATGTAGTTTTGGGCATGAGACCCAATTTAAAGTATGGTTTTTCATGAATTGAGTTGGGACCCTAGTAGAGGGTCATGTGTTTTTTTTTTTGTTAACGGTTTAGATAGATAGAAGGTGAATTTTTATGCATGCCCCAGGATTCGAACCCGGGACCTGTGGCGAGTTTAAAGTTCTCCTAGCCACTATGACAATGAGCCATTGTCGTAGAGGGTCATGTGTTGCATGAGTAGATTCCTACAACGAAAGGAATGAAAAGGAAATGGTTTTGAAAGGAAAATTTAAGAGTTTTGGAAATGAACATTCATAATTTGTTGTGGAATCACGGGGGTTGGTGTTGACAAATTTATAAGATATCAATTGTCAGATACGACCGTGGTTACCGAGCTTGAGATGGTGCAGGTTGGGCATAGGAATATGAGACTTAGGTGTCCAAGTCACCGACAGTGTAGGTTGAGCCTAAGTATGTGAATCTAGGTTTTCCTGTCACTAATGGGACATTAGATAAAGACATATCCCCGTGCTTATGAAATGAAATTAAAGCCGGTTGGCCGGGACGGTGTCATCCTATACAGGGAATTTCACCGCGATAGTGTAGGAAGGTAGGAGAAATAGTGTCCTCACCTACTATTTGTGTGCTTAATTACCCCTGATCAAGGTAACACCGATAAGACAAGTAGAAATGAATAAGAAAAGTGTATTGTTTTGTGAAAAGGAAAGAAATGTGGTTTGGCTAGAATTGGACTTGTGATTGGTCATAAAATCCTAGAATTTAATAAGAATGGTGTTTTAACTAGTTATCAGCCTGTGTTTGTGATTTTGGTTTTGAGACCTGTGGGACATTATGATTTAGGCTGGACCTAGTCGAGAATGTGATTTTCTCAAGATATGAAAATGGTTTTAAAAGTGTATAAAGGAAAGAGATATGAGTTTTGAAAATGGTTTTGGTTTTGGGAGGAAATCCCAAGTATTGAAAAGAAATGTAAGTTTTGAAAAAAGAGCGTGGTTTTGGAAATTGATTTCCGAATGTTTTGAAAGAAAAGAGAATGGGGTTTTGGGAATGGAATCTCAAGTGATTTTAAAGGGAAGAAAATGATGTTTTAAAATGGATTTTCAAAAGAAAACCAAGTTTTATAAATTAAAAGTTGTGTTTTTAGTAATTTTGCTGGATTTTGTTGTGTGTGTGTGTTTGGAGCGCGTACTGGGTGACTTAGATGTCACTCACGCGTACTTTGGTTGGTTTTCAGGTGTAGGTCGAGTGTAGTCGATTTTCGGTGCCGAAGTAGGAGCTTCTAACCCCACATCGTTTCCTGGAGATGAGCCTTAGTTACAGTTATTTAATTGTTGTTGTAATTAGTGTAATTTTGCTTATGACAATGTGATCTTGGTAACGTGCCCGGGATCGGGGTGTTACAGTTGTGTATTGATATTTCTCTTTATACTACTCTAAGTATAATGATTAGAGGATTTTCAATATTTGCAACACATGGTCTTGATAGAATAAAGGGATGATAAGAATAGTGTTGGTAATTGTAACCATGCCGGCGAGGAGATTCCACAAATGAATGCGAAATCGGACGGCAAAATCACGTCGAAAAACACAAAACAAATGGAGTCGCCACCTAATCTATTATGGAAGACAAGGAAAACCAAAACATGAAA
>JAMKQA010037407.1:0-11363 GCA_024699735.1 Posidonia australis | reverse complement strand
ATCTCCCTCTTGTCAAAGGCCCTGCTAGGTGGAAGAGGCTTCAGGAAGCCTGGATTGCTATGAGGGACCACATTCAATGGTCTATTGGTCAGGGTCGCGTGAGCTTCTGGTTTGACAATTGGTCTAACCTTGGTGTCCTCTCTGAGATCACGGATACCTATATCCAGAATCCTAATCTCACGGTTAGGGAGGCCTTTCAGAATTCTTCTGCTCTGTTCAACCTCAGGCTACCTTATGATATTCTTCAGGGAATTCTGAATCTTCAGCTAGAGATCACTGAGGAGGCTGATTCTTTGGTCTGGGATCTCAATGTGGATGGTTCATTCTCGGTTAAGTCTGCATGGGACTTGTGTCGAGTCAAGCGTGCTCCGGTGTGGTAGGGCTCTGGGATGCGTTTCTTCCCACCAAAATCTCCTTCTTTCTCTGGAAGCTTTTCTGGGGTAGACTACCTACGGATGATAAGATTCAGGGGATGGGTTTCGCCTTGCCCTCTAAATGTGTCTGTTGTAGGACTAATCCCCACTCTGAAAACTCTAGCCACATCTTCTTTGCTGGTGAGTGGGCTTCCATTTGTTGGAACTGGTGATTGAATCTGACTCTGAGATTCTGGTGAACATGTTGCGGGGTGGTCGCTGCTTTGACTGGAGGCTCCGGAATGAGTGGAAGGGCGTCACGTCTCTGGTGAAGCAATCCATTTCCATATCTCATATCTACAGGGAGGCGAACTCGGTTGCTGATCGTTTGGCTAATCTTGGCGTTGACTCCCAGCAGTTCCTTACTTTGTCTTCTTTTGGTGAGCTGTCCAATTTTGTTAAAGGGACTTTGTGTTTGGAAAAGGCTGGGCTGCCTTATATCCGTTCCAGGCGCAAATAGTCCTCCCCTCTTGTATTCCGATGCCCTTTGAGTTATCTAATTTTGGGTCTCCTGGGACTCGATAATTTCCAGGTTTAAAAAAAAAAAAAACTTGAAACAATAAAACCCAAAACCCTAATTAAAATCCAAAAAGTCCTAATTAAAACCACCTAATTAAATAAAACCAAAAAATCTTAAAACCTAATCACAAAACCCTAAAAACTAAAACCTAAATCCTAAAATCCTTAAAAAAAAAATCAAAAGCCCACTACACAGGCCCAAAAACCAGCCCACAACACCCAATGCATTTATCAACCATAAGACTTAGGAAAGTAGAAAAATAATTCCTGTCAGCCCCTTCACCGTCGACGACAACCCGTGATTACCAATGACCTTTCAGGCAAAGATCCCCAGCGACCCCTGCAATCTCCAGTGCGTATCTCTCGACCCCTGTAATCTCCGACCAGCCCTCTTCTAGCTCAACCCGATCCAACGATGCCCAGCCACCGGAGAGAGGATTGATGGCGTGGGAGAGCTCCGTCAAAGTATACAGCCCCTCACCGCTGACTGACCCAAGGACTGCTCTTCAAACCCAACGAGAGGAAACCCTTCAAACCCTAGAGAGCCCTTTGCAACCCACATCCTGAGCCACCATCAGGACCCCCACACCATCCGTTTGCAACCTTAGAACACCCAAACCTCCGCCACCAGAGTGTCTCCACCAGAGAACGTCGACCAGCCTCACCGGAGGGGACAGAGCATCCATCCAGGTAATCTTCTCCTTTCTTTTTAATCTCGAATCGTTGTCTTTTAGGTCAGGTTGAATCCCTTTAGACCCTTTGAATCAAGGTTCGTCGAGCATACGAGCCCTACGTGTCGTCTCCCTCTTCTATAGTGGTGGGTTCACCACCACTTGCAAGGCTGGTGGCCTCCTGGGATGGGAAGATGTCCTTGGGGCCTCTCCTCCCTCTTCCTCCTCCTCCCTAAGCTTCCATCACTCAGGAGGGATCCCTCTAGCCTCCCGTGGCCAAGAATAGCGTCGTCGCCCCTAAAATAGCAAACCGCCGCCGTGGAGTCCACTAGAGTCCTCCGGACACTCCCACCACACACCACCACCTTAGGAAGATTTGCCTCCTTGCTAAGGACCTCTCCAAGTAGCCACGCCACCGTTCCAAACCCTAGAGCGCCGCCCCTACCTTCGTCGTGTCTATCGCTGGCACAGGAGATGGGTGGAGCCACCCAGACGCCCCCGATCCTCACCGACGCCTTTGGAAGATCCGCCGCGCTGCCTTGGAGCTCCTCCAATACTCGCCACACCGTCCCAACCACAGAAGCCACCTCGTTGTCGTCTTCCTCAGTATCGGACGACTCATCACTGAAGTTAGAGGTGGGAGGGGCATCCCAGGGCGCCCCAGCCTTGTCCAATGCACCGGAGAGCCTCGCCATGCCTCCCTCCAGCTTCCTAGACCATTGTCAGAGCCCTCGTCGGCGATTGGAGCGTCGGTGAACTTCAAAGGGGAGGGTTTTAGATTAGGTCTAGGTTTTTACATTCAGGTCCTTAGATTGTTACTTTTAGGTCATGTTTTTTTGTGTTTAAACCCCTATAGTTTTAAATAACTTTTATTTCTTTTGTTATTTTTGTAAAAATTACATATAGCCCTTGCATGTTTTATTTTCTTCATGACTAGTGCATTAATATTTATTTCTTCACACTTAAGCCCCCTGGAATCATGTTTTCTTTGCAACTAAGTCCTAAAAATTTGCATCATGCCCCTAGAGCTTTTAAAATGAATTTTTTCTTTGTGAAACTTTCATATAGAACCTTAATAAACTTTGTAATCACACTGAACATCATAAAAAACTTAATTTTCATCACATTTAAGTCCTAGAATTTTGCATGTAAACTCCTGAATTCATAGAATATAGTTACTGTGTGTAGGAAATTTGCATCTAGGCCCTTAATCTAGTTTTAAATCCATTAGTTAGGGTTTTAATTGTTTTAACACACATTTTTGACATTTTTCACTTTTTGATCACATGAGTATTTGTAGTTTTGCACTTGAATATAGTTTTCATTTAAAAATCATGTTTGCAATGTAAAATGATCATTGATTTCACATTTTGGTCACATTTGCACACTTTATGTAAATTTTACACATTAGACCCTGAACTCTGAGGAAATTACTAAAATACAATCTATACACATCTCACACCTTAATGCCACGTTTTCCTTTAATTCATGACCTAAACACTAAGATAAAAGTCACTAAACACACTTTAACCCTAATTTTCCCCCTTTCCATAAATTTTGCACTCAAGTCTTGGACCTTCTTTAATATTGCAACTTACGTTTTCCCAACATCCTTTTTTATTTTTATTTTTCGTATCAAAATGCATTTTCACCTTAATTTGTGTGATAGTCTTTTGTCTTCTGATTTTGCAAAGTTTCTCAAGTGGATTCGTTGGGAATTTTACACTTTAGTCCCTATACTTGTCCTTTACCATGTTCACATCATTTTCTTGTATTTAAAACTTTGTCCCCATCATGTTTTTTTGTAAATAATATTTTCCTCACATTATGCATACATTTTGCATATATTAGACCTCGCATCTTGCACATGCATACATTTATCATGTTTAGTCATGTGAAATTACCCAATTACCCCTATGTTGTCAATTCATGCACATGCATGTTAATTCTGCACTAAGTCATGCATAATTCTTGTCTAAATCATTCCTCAATATCCTTTGCACATTTAGGTACATTTTCATGCATCTTGCATAGTTATCATTACATTAGCATATCACTTCATCTATTTTGAGTAAGCCTGCATTCCATGTGATTTTCCATGGATTTTTCTCCAATCCGTTTTCAAATTCTTTCATTGGACATTTGATTTGCTTCCTCTTAGTCCACATTTTAGTTTTTTTCGATTTAATTTGGATTTCATTGCCCGAGGGCATACATTAATTGACCTAAAGCCCACATTGGCCCAATTACGGATTATTTTCCCTTTGTTGATTTTTACGACATTTTCCATGATTCCAATGATTTGAGTTGACCCCATTTTAGACCCTTTTGATATCGGTATGGTTTTCCAGAACATTATTTCCAAAAACACTATCATTTCATGTGATTCTCTTTATATGTTACCATTTGGCCGTTTTGCACGGACTTCTTTGCAATTTTTCCATTTTGATTTCTGTGACGTTTTCTATGATTCTGATTATTTGGGTCGATCGCACTTTTGACTCTCTTGAGTTTGATATGGTTTCCTGGGCCATTCTCTCAAAAAACATTGTCATTTCATGTTATTTTCTTTGTCATTTCCTATTGTAGTTATCTAGTCATTTAGTGTGGTTTTCTTCATAATTTTCGTATACATCTTGCACATCCATCTAGTCATGACCTAGCATTCATATTAGCATGATTTGGAGCATAATCTAGGCTTAGCAAGCATTCATTTACATTCATCCGTTAGCAAGCGAATCAGACTAGAAAGATCGAGTTTCTTGAGCGCAAAAGAGTGCCTAATACCTTCACCGTGCGTAATAGGAATCCTTACCCATTCTCTGGTTTGTAGACATTTGGCCTTTTCATTTGCGTCACATGTAATTATCCCTTTTGTGGTTTGTTTGCGGTTTTCTTCGTCTTCTCTTTAAAAGACTAGGTGGCGACTCCATTTTTCGTTTTATCCTATCTTGCGCCTTCGCCTTCTAGCATGGCCGTGGCCTCCTCCCTTTGGTGCAACTCTACGCCAAATCTCCTAGGCAGGCATGGTCACAGCTGTAGACACTCCGATTTTGAGGCGGCTCGTAGGTGAACTCTCCAGAAGTGTTGCTTTGGATACGGCAGGCCTAACCTCATTCGAACTTTATTTGGCATCTTGGTTACCTTAAGCCTTTAACAAACTTATGGTCCAATTTACAATTCAAGCAGTTAGATCTAGAGCACCAATGGAGAGCACCAAGGTGGAGCACCAAGTTGACGCACCAAGTTGGCACACCAAGCTGGCACACTAAGGTGGCGCACCATTATGACGCACAACCACTTTTCAGGGTGCTGGCTGTTGGCTTTCCATCTTCTGTGCTTGTAACCTTCACTTGCGAATATTCCTCACGAATCTACGCAAGACTGTTGAGTTTCGAGGCCTTTTGCATCCCAAGGAGTTACCTCTTGATCCTCTTTAAAAGGCCATCCATAAGCAACATTTCTTCTCTCTTGGCTGTCCACCCACTCTTAGCAACCAGCTCCCTTGCATTCCTGAGCACTCCCTTGCATCCCTAAGCATCCCTAGCTGTGTCCAAAGCACGAAGGAGAAGCCACCTCGAGTCACCAAGGAGTACATCAAAGGTATGTCTCTTGACACTTCCATGTAATATATGCATAATACTTTACATAGAGCACACACAACAAATGTAGTATAGCGTTTTTATGTTGTCAATACTTGCTCTCGTTATGTTGATATTTGCTTGCACCCTTTGCTATATGGATGTTCACTTGCACTATCTTGCTTAGGTTGAAGTTTATGTTGCTTTCTCTATGAGGTTCTATTTGATGTTTGGCTATTATAATGTTTGCTTGTACTATGACATGCCTTTTGCATCCCATATCATATTTCCATGCTATTTAAATCATCCAAGATACATCCATGCATCATAAAGAAAACATGTGTAGCTGCAGTCCTTGTGAACCCATGAAAATGATTAGAAAGGAGAGAATGAAGTGAATGTTCAAGATTTGATTTCTTAACATGATTATGTTCCTTGACATCTGAAATAATGATATGAATAATCTTGTCTGCATGCATTTGATCCAGGATCTGAAGTCAGACCACAATCTGAAACAGAGTATCTAGAGTGCACCAGGTTAGAGCACATAACTGGCGCACCATCCTGGCGCACCAGCCTGGTCACAGGGTGCAAGCAGCCAATTTTGCATCATGATCTGTATGTTATTTTGATTGTCTTGGACCTTGATCTTTCTGATGTTTGTTCTCTGATATATCATGATCATTTATGCATAATTTCAACATATAATAGCAATGTTTGTTATAGTTTTGCATCTAGTGAAGTTAACTTGTTACCTGAATTTGGTGAACTAGTGGCTTTTCAAGACTCTCTGTGTAGAGTTCTTTTGCTTCAGTTTATGATCTAGACCTAGGTAGCATAGCTAGGATTTACTGGCTTTTATCAGAATAAGGTTGTGTGGTCTTGTGTGAGGCATATTGCCCTTGAGCACCAGGCCCATGTCATGTTTTCTTGGGTTTCCTCTTTCCTTTATGACCTTATGGAAGAGGGGGAAACTCACTCACATGTGATAAGGTCTTTTAGATGTCCATGATGCGTTTTCAGATGATTTTATGCATGTTTGCAAGATTTTATATCACTTCACTAGCACACTTTTCTGACACACATCAGTAGCGCACCACATAGGTGCACATAGGTAGCGCACCAGCTGGTGCACCAGTTTGGCACACCACACCGGCGCACTTGCCTGTTTTTCACTACACACAGTGGCTTTTTGGCATGGTATTTAGTATGATTCCCGATTTGCTTTGCCTTTGATTTTATTTGGGTGTCCCCCTAGACATATCAGGGTGACTCCAGTCTGTTTTCATCCATATCTATGCATGGTAGCTTAGGTTTTGCATATATCAAAGCGAGGACATTAGCTACTCGATATTGTTGGATCCGTGGTTATATCCATGCAATATCTTTGCACTGGTGTTTAATCTACAACATGGGTGACCTTTCTGAGTATTAGGATACATCCTACAGTCCCTCTATCCATGTTTAGCATAAGGCACCACTTGCATATAGAGTTGCATTGCATATTGCCCTTGGGCATACATAAACAGGCTGAAAAGCCAACATTTCATATAAGTAAACGAGAAACACATGAAAGACAGATTTTCAGACACACGAGGGTGCCTAATACATTCCTCGTGCATAACAGGGATCCTTGCCCATTTCTGGTTCATGTTGACCCTTCCATTGGTTTTTATTGCATAGTTTTAATGTTTTAAAATGGATTTCCTCGTCTCCCATTTTTAAGTAGACTAGGTGGCGACTCCCGCATTTTTATTATTGTTTTTTATTATTTTTGCCGTGACTTCGCTGGTCTTCGGGCATTTGGTCTTTCGCACCAAGCACGAGGCTGTCGCCGGCATGGTTACGACAGTAATAAATTATTTCATTGCGAAACGTCAAAGTTACGTTGCCAATAGTGCTTGGTAATAGATATTTTGTTGCCAAATCTTTGTAACAATTGCTCTAGTTGCTAAAGGTTATTGATAATGGAATTTTTAATTATTTCCATTGTAAATTACTAATCTTTTAACATCTAATTTTAAGACACTAGGCAACATAATATCCGTTGCTAAACACATGCCACATGTCTATCCAAATTCTAATGTCACGGATCAATATTTCACATGTGGATATGCTGATGTAGACTAATTGTCACATCACCTCTCAACAAATAATTCCGTTGCAAAATTACACATGATTTCCTTTGGCTTGGGCATGATAGCGGAGTGGCGGAGTGTGCACGGCCACACAGAGCTACGGAGTGGCGAAGTGCAAATGGCTGCAAGGTGAAGGAGGTTGTAGGTGTGATGACAAGGATCGACAGTGAAGAGGTAGAGGATCAGTGGGGGCGGATCAACGATGAAGACATAGGTGTAGTTTTGAGAGGGTTATGGCAGATGATTTGGGATTTTTGGTGCAAGGGAGGATCAACAAAGTATTTAGGATTTTTAGAGAGGATGATTAGGGATTTTTAGGGTAGGGGGAGGGGAAGTGGAAGGGGGAGGATTGCTGGAGGAATATTTGGATTTCGTTTCTGATTTTGTTTGGATTTTGTAATGCATTGTTAATTTTATTTTAATAGGTTTTTTTCAAATAAATCTATTGGATTACAATGATGTGGCATTAAGATGTATTTTATAGTAATGATGTGGCATTAAGATATATTTCGCAATGGAATTACATAAATTTGAAAACAAATTTTTTAGTTGCCAAACTATTTTTCCACCAAGAATTTGAAGAGAATCCCCAAACAACAATAAATCCATTGCACACAACATTTGGCAACATATTCTCTTATATTAGTTTTAGAGGAGTTCCTAGACAACGGAGGGTAATGGAATTTTTGTTGGAAATTATAAATTTTATAACAAGTATATTCCATTGCCAAATCGTTGTTGCCAATAATCAAATTTCTTGTAGTGTTTTTACAAAGCTATTAGATGAGTAGTAATTTATTAAGGTTAGAAGAAATTTAGGAATTTGCACATAAGAAGATGTAATTTAAAAATATCTCTGACTCGTTATACCAAAATATTTTGGTCTACCGATTTGCCTATAGATTAATTTATTTGTAGACATTTTGGTCGATCGATCTAGTCTCGGTCGACCAAAATCACTCTCGAACATATGCTCTGTCCACTTAAATCGGTCCACCAGTTTTGGCTCGATGACCAAATGTGCTCTCTACTTAATGCTTTGTCCACTTAAATCGGTCTACCATTTTTGGCCAATTGAGCAAATGTGTTCTCAGTTTAATAGTCTGAAACATGCAAAATAGCATATTGTTTTTCCCGATCAGCACCTTATAAGATGTTTATGCCCTAAGTTTTAAATGGGCAAAAATCCTTTTCCTTCTCTCATTCTTCTATGCACCCCAACTCTCTCATCCCCCCCATTCTCCCTCCAACGAAATCTTTAATTTTCTTGCCATTTTCGAACTCAAGCCCTCATTTCTCTCTCCACTCATCCACAACAAGGCTACATTCTCCTTCTTCTCCACCGACTCCTCATGACACCAAAGAAATGCAAATTGTGAAAGGCAAATGAAAGCAAGCTCTGGCCTCTTTCTCCTCCAATGAGACTCCTCATGGTGGCAAGTGATTCTACTGCATTAATGAAGCTGCTATGAAGATTCAATGAAAGATTTGCTAATCAGGAAGTTCTAACTCGGAGGAAGAGTAGCCTTTCACGACCTAGGTGATCTTATTGGCTTTTTCCATGATCAAATGCTTATTCAATTCCTCACTTCAATCAATGATAAAAGCTAATATCCACACCTAGTGTCACATTTTTATACAAACTTAGGAATCTCAGTATATGTATGTGAATCCTTTATTTTAGGAACCACCATACCAATTGATAAAACCCTCCTAGGACATGTATTAAAAATTCTATGCACTAGGTTAGATATCACGATAACATTTGAGGAATTAGGTTGGTCCTATGAAGAGGTGAAGACGGCAATCTCTACAAATAAAAGGTCATCTTTCAAACCTAACAAAATAAACCAATTAACCAAACATGTTAGGATTATAGCATACATTGTGGCGGCCAATCTCATTCAGAAGAAGCATTACAATGATGAGCTAAGTGAACTAGCATGTGAGGTTGTCTATGCAATTATTAAGAAAATACCGGTAAATTGGTCTCGAGTTATGATTTGTATGGAACATGACAATACCAAATTATTCTATGGTCCATCACTCACTAGCCTATTTAAGCATTTTAGTGTCCCACTCAAAAATGAAACTTGACTTCCCATTAAAATAAAAAATCTAGATTTTATTGCTATTGAAAAAATAGAACAAGCACTTCAAAGGGCCAAGACACTTAAGTCCATGAAATCCTCCAATGGATCTTCCTCGAAAATGTCAGTTGAAGAAGAGAATGATGAAAGTTCTGAAGAAGAAGAAGATTAACAGAATAAGGGGCAAATAGATACTCTTTGTTCTCAGATAGAGGACATAAAGTTACGGTAGGAACAATTATTCAAACAATCTTGTGATTGGAGATACAAGTTCATTGAGAACCTGAATTCTCTTTCCACAAGATTTGGCTCATATGTTGCTCACTTCAATCAACAGATGGCCCAACTTGGTGAGAAAATGGATCACTATCATTCTGAGATCATGATGCACCTTTACAGATATCCTCGGCCACCACCTCCACCACTTGGATTAGGATAAATGTTATGTTTACGTATGTCTGTGTGTGTGTGAGTGGGGGGGGGTTATAACTCTATGTTACTATGACTCTATGGATTTATTGTGGTGTATGAATATTCATGGTCATTATAGTGACTAAATCTTATGTTTGTACCTGAAGTTGCATTTCATAAAGAAATTTGGATAATTTGACTACCTAAATTTTATGTTGTGCAACACAAATCACTCATAAAAGCTATCTATTATCATCTAATAAAATTCACTGAATCCTTGAAAATCGGTATACCAAATTTTATCGATCTGTCGAATTTTCTAAAATAAGTATTTTCAATTCTTAATCATGAAGCTATCATAACTACTAAAAGAATCCATTCATTTGCTATATAATATTGTTTAGGATTATTGAATCAGTATTAAGAATTTTGAGGAAATACATATCTTCATTATGGTTTAAATACATTCATTATCTATCTAATTGTCTATTACTATCTTTTTGCTCATGGAAAAAAGGAGGAGATGGTATCATATTGTGAAAATTTGACCAAAATTATACAAGATAGGGAGAGCAATATTATTTCAAAATCATTTGTTCAAGATAACACTAAGTTGAAAATTTCAAACATTGAGATGAGAATTTTGCTCATAAGCTTACAATAAAAAGGGGGAGAATTAATGATCAAAATTTTCAACCCCATACTTATTGATAGGAAGAGTTGCAAGAACAATCTTTTAATGTTTTTGTCATCATCAAAAAGGAGGAGATTGTAGGAAATATACAATTTTGATGATTACAAAATAATTTATCTTATTTTATTTTGAGCTAATGTTATTATTTGATAAATGTTTAGCTTGTAATTTGAAGAAATTCCAAGAAAGGACTCACAAGTGGAGACACATGAAGAAAGGTAAAGAAAAATGTCATGAAGGAAGATTCATGATGACATCTTGAAGAATTCAACGATAAAACTTGGAAATTCAAGAATCAAAGAAATTCATTGAATTTATTGTAAACATTATTGATGTAATTTTTAATCTTTCTTTGTATAACTAGGGTATGTGTAAAGATCTCCCAAACAAAATTAAATCGAAGAAAAATAGGAATATCGAAGAACCCAAATAGAAAATCTTAGAAAAGTCATAAAAATAGGTTTAGAGTTGATTTGGACATACCGGATATTTTTGGTATACCAAATTCTGGGATAATAGGATTTACAATCAAGAACAACTTCTGTAATGCCCCGATTCCGAGCACGCTACCAAAACACAGTATCAAGCATAATTACACTAATTACAGAAACATCAAATAACTGTAACTAAGACTCACCTTCAGGATCACAATGAGCGGCTAGAAGCTCCAACTCCTGCATCGGAACTCGGCTGCACACGGTCTGCACCTGAAAACCAAATAGCATGCGTGAGTGACATCCAGTCACCTAGTACGCGCCCCAAAACATACAAACCACAAAACCTCGGCAAAACCATAAATCTCATTTTTTCAAAACTTGGTTTTCTCTTTTTGAAAATCATCCTTTC
>JAMKQA010037405.1:0-10131 GCA_024699735.1 Posidonia australis | reverse complement strand
TTGATTTTGATCTTAATTATGGTTTTCACTTGATTAATTAGGGTTTTGAATGTTTTTAAGTGAATTTTGTTTACTTTTGGTTTTAATTAGTGTTTTTGCTTCGATTAAGTTTGAGTTGGTTTGTGTGGGCCTAATGGGCTTGTGTGGGCCTAGGTGTGGTCTCTTTGGGTCTAAGTGGGGTCTGTTTGGGTCTAAGGTTCTATGGAGTTAGGGTTTAGGAGTGGTGGTTGCAACCAGAGCGTCTTCCGGAGGAGCCTGCCGTCGAGTGACTGCAAAATCGGGGTGTCTACAGTAAGCCTTTTTACCTCTTTCTTTCCTTCCTTACTCTCACCTACATCCACCCTCCTCCTCCTCTGCAGTGCCTCTATGCCAATGTCGCCACCACCTCCTCCACCATCTCCACCAGGCTATCCTCCTCCTTGCCACCCCTTATTCTCAATCTCCTTAGCTACTGACTCCTTTATGCCTCCAAGTGTGTATCACCTCTAGCTACGCCTCCGCTCCACCATTCACCTCCCCTCTAGCTATGCCTCCCCTCCGCCATGTGCCTCTCCTCCAACTGCACCTCCGCTTCATCATGCACCTCCCCTCCAATGCTTCTTTCTCATCGAAGGTTAGTGGCCCACTATAAAACACAAGTATCATTATTCCTCTTTTTCTAGTAGTGTGCATTCAAGCACCATTTAATTCTACCAGGAAAGGAGAAAGTAGCTCTTATTGTTACCCTATTACCCTCCCTCAATGCAAGTTTGGATGACTTCGACATGGAATGTTTGTGTTGAACTTATTTCTCTGTTGTTGCATTTGCTCCTATCATCCTGTGTGAGCTGCTAAACTCTTACGAGAAATTTTGATCCTGTGTGAGTTGTTGAACTTATTTCACTATTATTGAGTTGAATTTTTTTTTGAATAAAAGATTCTCAATTTTTAAATGGTATTTACTAAATATTGATCTTAAGAGGAAATCTTCACCTTAATTGCATTTTTTTACATGCATGTGATTCTAATCTTCTGTCAAAATTTCAATAAATTTAACGAATTCCAAGTTTGTCATTAGCAAACTTCTTTCATGTTTTCTATTGTTGAAAATGGACATTACTTAAAGGGATTTTTTATTCCATGGAGCTGCAATTACAAATTTTCATATTTTTTGTCTAAATTGCATTTGGAATTCCAAATGTGCAAATTTTGTACAAATGTCATAACAAAACCAATGGAATACTTAGGTCGTAATTAGGTCCTGTTGTTTTGTTA
This sequence comes from Posidonia australis, assembly GCA_024699735.1. Taxonomy (NCBI): domain Eukaryota; kingdom Viridiplantae; phylum Streptophyta; class Magnoliopsida; order Alismatales; family Posidoniaceae; genus Posidonia; species Posidonia australis. The sequence goes on along the minus strand of JAMKQA010037405.1, from coordinate 8,877 downwards.
TAAGTTTGTTATTGTTGTTAAGTTAGTTATAACAATTGTCATGGCATATCTTGTAAATAAATGTATACAACTTTATAACAGAATACATATGATATAAATACAGTTGATCTCTCTCTCATGTGTTATTGAGAAAGATCATTTCATTTCATTCTTGTTTGTCAAATCATAACTTTTCTTAGAGTCTGTTTTGTTAACCCTTCATTGCACGTCTTTGTAATTGAGTGATTTATGTGACCTCGGACTTCCCTTGGATTTATTCTCCTTGAAACGATCCAAAAATAATAAAAAATTACATTTTCTTTTTTCTTTTCTGACCTATCTATTAATTTCCCCATGGTGGTTAGCCAGTCAATAGATGAATACAAAAAAGATAGATTTGCTCGTTCTATTTGAAACTTTTAGTGAATTAACTATAAAATTAATAAAATATACGATTCATTACAATATTCTTTTTTTTGAATATCTGTGATTAAAATGTGTGATTGTAATGATATGCGTATGCTTTTGAATATCTATGCTTGCTTATTGTGGTATATTATTTTACTTTGTAATAGATCAAAAGTAGGATAATTAAAAAACAATTGCATAATACATTAAGACACACTATTCACACACGCATTGTAAAGACCCAGTTTCCTAGGCAGCATTTAGGCCAGATATTTAATCTGGAATCTGGGTGTGTTAGACGCTGGAAATGTTATGTCCAATGTTAAATACAAGAAATCTTACGCCTACAATATTGCCTTTTGGCCTTGTAAGTGTTAGATGCGGCGTATAGTGCATCTTATGTTAGATGCTTGGAAGGCTGCATGTAACAATTGTAGATTTGATCATTATATGCATGCAAGAATGCGTCTTACGTAGAACGCATGATCAGTCGTGTATAACACTCTGAGTTTTGTCGTTGCCTTTATATAGTGTGAGTTAGTGATTTTTCAGGAAGATTTCTTCCCTCTACCCTCCTCCATCCCCTAGCCTAGCGTGAGGTGATCTTTAATGGTTTTCTAGGTGTATGGGAGCTTGGGAGAGAGAAAGAGAAGAGGTAAGGATGGTTTTTGAGTTTAATGCCCCCTTCTCCTTCTTCTTCTCCTCTCCTTCTTGGGTGGCACCATTGATCCTAGGGTTTTGTGGTTGTGTGGGTTGCCATAGGGGGGGTGGATGGTCAGAGGGTGCTTGAGGCGTGGTCGGGAGCTCGTAGGAAGTGTTAGATCGCCGATTGGCTCACCTCTTAGGTGCAAGGTTGTCACGCCCCTAATTTTCCATAATAATTTAAAGCAAATTAAATTACAGGCAATTAAAAGCTAAATAGAAATATCAACTACCAGGAGCCTGTGTGTGCAGCTATGAGACTTCGGACTATATGCACTATGCTAAAACTCATTTACATATTTGCACTTGCAACCCAAAGCCACGAAGAAAAATGCAAGTGACAAAAGTCACCTAGCACGCATCCCACGAAAATTGTAGAAAACAAACCTATATTATTTTTTCTTAAAAATCATTTCACAAATCATTTTCTCTAAAATCCCACAAACTAGGCCCACAAGGTTGAAAACCACAACAAATGCGGCCCACATCGCCCAAAATAGCAAACAGGGCTCTACCAATCCAAAACCACAAACGAGGCCCTTAATGGCTAAAACCACACATAGTGAGTCGAGAAAGCCCTACGCCAGGCAACTAACTTTGGCCACAAGCAGCCACCGAAGTATACTGCATTGCTACGGTGTGCCACCTTGTGAAGGAGCCAACCACTGTCTTGCGATCCTCCGACCTGGAGAACCCTCATAGAGCCAATCCCTACCAAGGAAGGCAGTCCTGTTTCTTAGGATGCTATCAGCTACCGGGCACGTGTTCCACCCGCACTGGCCTCCACATGACACGCCTCCTCACGACGTCCTCCACATGGTGCTCAGGAGGGAGTGTTATACCTCCACACCTGACAACAGCTGAGCACCAATGTTCATAATAACAGTAGGAGTATCATACCTCCCCGTCATGCTACAAGACACCTTAACCTGCGAACCATAACCCTAGCCTCAAGACGACAGTCAAGGAGTCTCATACTTTCAAGACTCAACAACCCTTAGCCTCAGGTGTCTCGGGCCCCGACCTCAACCAAAAAGACGCACTCAACCACTCAAGAATGTCGTCACAATCCCTGGTCCTGACGACACGATCCCATGGTGTCTCAGTCCGCACACAAAAAACCAGGAAAACCATTTTCCAAAATGGACCAACACATCTCTTTCAAAACCATTTTATATCTTTGGGAACTCTTTCAAAACCTTGATAAAATGGCACATCAAGTGTCCCACGAGACCACCACTAATGGCCCATAATCCCATCTCAAATGGGCAAAACAAACAATCCAGGAAACCACTGCAATCAAAATATATTTTCCAAAAATCCAAGAAAAACATCCGAAAATGCCCTACGAGACGCGCATGTGGACGATTCATTTGGCCTGCGCCCCTGGCACTTTCGTCTGAACGCTAATAGAGGGGCCAGAGCTGCTGCCGGAGCCACACATGAGGCATGCGCCCTTAGTTTTTTGTTAGAATTCAAACGGCCTGCAGTAAGGCACCCAAAAATTGCCCAAAGTGGGAACCAAAGGCGGACCCACCAAACAAGCACCAAAAATTCTGAATAAAACATATGTGGTAGACCCTCGAGTCTACTCCAAATTTCAATAAACAAAATCGAAATCCATTCATTACACAGCAAGATATAAATTCGTAAGCACAGAGGGTCAAAAAGACCCAAATCTCAACAACCACCATAAATACCCATAAATTCCACAATAAATTCCCAAAAATTTTGAAACATTAAATTTAGCCTAAATTAAATGCATCCTAGGCAATTCTACCATTTTGCATGATTTCTACGCATTGGATTGATGTACGTACCTGAAATGAGCTCTAGCGACCCAATGTGCCCTTCGACCAGCCACCAAGCACCACCGACGACCATGACCTCCATGAAAGCCTTCTCGACCTCTTGAGCACCGGCCATGCCGACATCGAACCCCACGGAGCCTTAGCCTCTCTCACTCTCTCTCTCTCTCTCTCACCGACACATGAAACAGAGGGGGGGAAGAACAGGTGGTGAGATGGGTGGGGAAAAGAAGGGGGTGAGGGATGGAGAGGGGTGAGGAGGAAGGGAAGGAGAGGTGTGCACCCAAGGCGGAGGAGAAGAAAGAAGAAGGAGATGGACGACGAGTGACGGAGCGCGACGCGAGTGGGCTTATAAAGCCCTATGCATGTAGTAGTTGGACACGTGCTCACCTATGCATTCCAACCACTAGCACCCCACACAAGCTCATCGACCACATCCCAACCACTAGCCACAACAACTGGCCCATAATGTGGGCCCCACGTAGACCCACACATGGGTCCACAAATACAGTGCCAACCACGTATAGGAACATACAATTAAAAGCTGACCCATGAGGCCCAAGCCGAAAATCACAAAATCATACAAATAGGCCTCAGAACAGTAACACCTGTTAAATAATAAATTCATTAAAATATAAATAAATATAAAATGAATTTACGGATGTTACATCCTAACCATCTTAAAAGAAGATTTCGGCCTTGAAATCACTAGTAGGAGAAAAGATACGGGTACTAGGCTAGGATGGCTTCCTCGCGTTCCCACGTAGCCTCCTCGGCTCCATGATGCCGCCATCGCACCAAGACCAATGGAATTACCTTGTTCCATAGCACCTACTCCTTGCGGTCAACAATCTGGACAGCATCCTTCACGAAGGACAGATCTTCCTAGAGCCCCTTTGGCTGAACTGGGATCACATGAGATACGTCAGTCAGACACTTCCTTAGCATGGAGACATGGAACACGTTGTGCACAGACGACATCTCTAGTTATAGATCCAATCGATAAGCAACCTCACCGATCCTCTAGGTGATCTGGTACGGGCCAATATAGCGAGGACACAACTTCCCACGCTTCTCGAATCTCATGACACCCTTGGTCAGTAACACCTTTAAAAACACATAGCCTTTCACTAGAAATTCCAGCGGTCTCTGCCTCTTGTCGATATAACTCTTCTGCCTACTCTATGTAGCCAATAGCCTATTATGGATCAAATCAACCTTGTCCGCATACAATTGCAGAAGCTCTGGACCAATCAACTGATGCTCGTCCGCCTCGCTCTAGCAATCCGACGATTTACATGGCCTACTATACAAAGTTTCGTACAACAACATCTCGATGCTCAAGTGATAACTATTATTGTAGGTGAACTCAATCAATGGAAGATGGTCCTCCCAACTCCTTTGAAAGTCTAAGGCACATGCTCTGAGCATATCCTTTAACGTTTGGATAGTCCTCTTTGTCTGACCATCTGACTGAGGATGGAATGTTATACTATAGTTGAGCATCGTGCCAAAGGCCTCCTACAGAGTTCTCCAAAACCTTGAGGTGAACCATGTGTCTCTGTTCGACACGATGGACATTGGAACACCATGCAGCCGAACCACCTCAAAGACATACAGCTCCGCCAAATGGTGCATCGGGAGCTTCACTTGAATGGCTAGGAAGTGATCAAACTTTGTTAGCCAATCCACGATCACCCACACGGTGTCATTCTTCCTCTAAGTCTGTGGCAAACCAGTCACGAAGTCCATGAAGATGTGCTCCCACTTCCACATGGGAATATCCAATGGCTGCATGGTCCCTCCAGGTCTCTAGTGCTCTACCTTGACCAGTTGGAAGGTTATACACCTTGCCACATGGTCAGCAACATCCCTCTTCATGCCAAGCCACCAAAAGTTTTGCTTCAGGTCTTGGTACATCTTTGTACTCCTAGGGTGGATAATGTACCTAGACCGATGCGCTTCATCGAGCAATCTCTACCTGGCCTCCTCATGGTGGGGCACATACAGGTGCATGTCATACCTCAGCTCCCTATATGCCCGAATAGAGAAATTAGGCTCTCCACTAGCCTCCTGCTTCTTAAACAAAGCCTGAACAAATGAATCCAACTACTGATAAACGACAATAAACTCTATCAGCTTGAAGTGAATAGACAGGTTGACTACCAAAGCACCAATCGTCTCCTAAGCATGCCGCTTTGGCCTACAACTCACTAAATCCTCCAGCATGGTCCACTCCTTGACCATCAAGCTCGCCAACACGTGCGTACACCCGCTCAAGGCATCGGCGACCACGTTGGCCCTGCCAGGGTGGTAAGATGGGTTGAAATCATAGTTCTTCAGATACTCCACCCACCGACACTGCCTCAGATTAAGGTCCCTCTGCAAAAAGATATACTTCAAGCTCTGATGATCGATGAAGACCTCAAACTGCTCTCCATATGGATAGTGTTGCCAAAGCTTGAGAGTGAACACTACGGAAGCCATCTCCAAATCGTGGGTCGAGTAGTTCTTCTCATGGTCCTTCAGCTAGCTCGAAACATATGCGATGACATTGCCATGCTGTATCAGAACACACCCCAACCCAATACCATTGGCGTCACTATACACAGTGAAGCCACCACTTCCAAATGGTAGAGTCAACACAGGGGTAGAAATTAGACGAGACTTCAGTTCTTGGAAACTCACCTCACAATTTTGGTCCCAACAAAATGGAATCCCTTTCCTGGTCAACTCTATCAAAGGCGTGGTTATGGAGGAAAAATCCTTGATGAACTTCCTATAATAGCCTGCTAGACCTAAGAAACTCTTGATCTTCGTTATAGTCCTGGGTCGCTCCCAACTGCTCACCACCTCGACCTTGGTTGGATCCACTTTGATGCCTTCTCCAGAAATCAAATGGCCAAGGAATATGACTTCACTCAGCCAAAACTCACACTTGGAGAATTTGGCATACAGTTAATGATCCCTCAGAGTATCAAAAATTACCCTCAAGTGCAAAGCATGAGTCTCAACATCAGGGGAGTAGACCAACACGTCATCAATAAAAACAACAACGAACTGGTCCAAAAAAGAGCTAAAAATCCTATTCATCAGATCCATAAATGTAGCCAGAGCATTAGATAGGCTGAAAGGCATGACCGTGAACTCGTAATGCCCGTACCGCGTTCGGAAAGCAATCTTCTGAATGTCTAAGTCTTGTATCCTCAATTGGTGATACCCTGGCCTCAGATCAATATTCGAGAACACTAATGCAAACTACAACTGATCGAACAGGTCATCGATGAGGGGCAAGGGATACTTGTTTTTCACTGTGATCTAGTTCAACAATCGATAATCTATACACAGTCGGAGCTAACCATCCTTTTTACGGACGAATAAGACAGGTGCTCCCTACGGGGACACACTCGGCTTGATAAACCCCTTGTCCAGCAACTCTTGCAACAGAGTTTTGAATTCTCGCAACTCCATTGGCGCCATGCAATAAGGAGGCTTTGACACAACACCAGAACTAGGGATCAGATCGATCAAGAGCTCTATTTCCCTGTAAGGTGGCAAACCAGGCAAATTGTTAGGGAAAATGTCGAGATATTCACACACCACGGATATGTTGTGAACACCCAACTTAGGAGAAGTGGAGGTAACTATACTAGCTAGATACTCCACGCAACCCTTAACCAAAGACTTATAAGCCTTCATAGCTGAAACGATAAGCTTATGCTCACCTTGACACCCACCTTGCATAAAGAAAAACCTATCCTCAGGAGACCTAAAATAAACTCTCCTTTGAGCACAGTTGATCAAGGCGGACTATTGCGCCAACCAATCCATGTTGAGTATCATATCGTACTCTTGCATATCCATCACGATCAGGCTGGCGTCAAACACTCTATCGTTCAGCGTCAAGTCGACAGATCACAAATACCTCCATGCCAAACTGTGCTCCCCTAGCTGTGTTACCATGTTGAGATGAAAGGCCAGTCTAACTAGTCTCTCTCCCAACTTTGCCGCAAAAAGCTCAGAAACAAAGGAGAAAGAACTTCCTGAGTCAAACAACACTTTGGCCATCCGACCAGCCATAATAAAAGAACCTGATGGCCAAGCAAAATAACACCACATCCATACAATCAGGTAGATGTCTAGGTTACAAGAATATTACAACGATCATAGAGGGTCACCAAAACCAACTAGTCATCCTTACTCTCAACTACATCTCCCAAGTTCGAGCACCTAGAGTTGCAATTGTAAACACCTGTCCCCTAGTCGGTTGCTGTGGCGTGCTTCCAATCTTCTTAGGCGGTTTCGGACAGGATTTCTGGACATGTCCCACCTTTCTACAATTATAGCACTCCACCGAGGCTGAGGTTCACCGAGGATAAGGACAAAATGCAGTAATATGGCCCACTTGACCATAGTTAAAGCACTAGTTCCCACCGGGAGCACTAGATCCTGTCTAATTGATGTTAGCTCTGCTACTCCAAGCAAAACTCCGCCGGTCTACAAAGGAAAACTAGACCTCCCTTTCTACTTCTTCTCAGGGCTACCTGAACTACTAACACTTAGAGGATCGAAGAACGAGAACCAAGAGGTAAAAGAAGACTTACCCTTTCCTTTGAGACGACTCTCTAGATACTTATGATGCTTTGTCTCGAAGCGATAAGTCATCCCAACCATGTCCTCCACAATCTGGCACCGATAGCCCATCACCTTCATTCATAGTCTTGGGTTCAAGCTGTCTAGAAACCTTTACGCCTACTCCTCCTTTGACTCATAGGCAGGAGCAAAATGTTCCAACCGGGCAAACTCAGTCTCATACTTGAGTATCGACATCGTGCCCTGCTCTAGACTCCGGAAATCTCGGCGAAGTTGCTCCTTCACATGAGTGGGGAAATACTTGTCATAGAAGGCTGCCTTGAAATCCTTACACTGGATGCTAATAGTGACTGAGTCCTGGAACTTCAGCCGCCTTACAGACTTCCACCACTTATCTGTTTCACCATCCAGTAGATAAGTCACCAACTGCACCCAGTGCTCCTCTGGGCATGCCATGCTTTCTAGCATCTTCACCACCTTCTCCAACCAGGCCTCACTCTCCTCATACTACAAGAAAAATTAGATTTTGCGAGGACAAAGAGCGAGGACTTAGCGAGGACATGTTCTCGCAATAATATAACGAGAACATATAGTGGGGATTTTGCGAGGAAATGTCCTCGCAATAACATAGCGAGTTTTTTGCGAGGATTTTTTTCTCGCAATATCCTCACTTGCTATTTAATGAGTGCATAGTGAGGAAATGTCCTCGTTAATATCCTCGCTAATTCAGGTATAAAATACCTCAATGTAGGTCATTTTGCCCCTTTCTTTCTTATCCTAAAAACTCGTTCGCCTCCTCCTCCGCCTCTCCTCTGTCACTCGACCTCCTCCACCTCCTCGACGGTGCTCCTCTGGAGCACCTCCTCGAAGGTGTGTCCTGGTCCGCCTTATCCTCCTACTTATCACCGGATTTGTCAGCGCTGCGTCCTCTCATCGGCACAGGTTTATCGTCCTCCTCTTCCTCTGTAGCACACTTTTAATAAACTTATACTAGTTGATTCCTTGGTTAAAATTTTCATCTACATCCTTCTGTCTTGTTAAAGTTTAGTTCAACAACTGTTTTGTGATTTAATTTAGCTCAGATCTGATCTTTTGACATGTAAATGTTTGCTTTTGTTAGTGAGAGGAATTTACCGTATGTTGTGACTCACTTCTGAGATTTTATAACTCACCCATCTTTTCTGATGCTTTCTCTCTATATATTTTCTAGTACCAGATACGGGAATTTATCCATTGACAGTCTATCTCAGATCTATATATTATTTTTCTGGCAATAAGAGTTTGGTTTGTTAAAAAATGTTAAGTAATATTGGCATACATACATGCATCATTCCTTCAAAAGTACTTATGTATGAGATCATGATAAATTCACATCACTTGTAAGAAT
>JAMKQA010037404.1:0-10013 GCA_024699735.1 Posidonia australis | reverse complement strand
GTAGTTCTTTATGGAGTAGTTTAAATAAAAAGAAGGGAAAATATATAAAATCAAGTACAAATAATGAATTAGATAATTATTTAGAATCCCCAATTGCTTTTAGTGATTTAGAAATAGATAACTTAGATATATTAAAGTGGTGGTCTGCTACAGCTATTTGATTTCCTATAGTATCAAAAATGGGAAAAAATTTACTAAAGATTCCGACGTCAACTGTGGCATCAGAATCTGCATTTTCCGCAGGAAAAAGAATATTAAATGATAAAAGATGTAGATTATCAGAGAAGTTTATAGAAGCCTCCATCTGCTTAAAAGATTAGTACGATGCAGTTGACCGTCTTCAGGAATTGAGCTTGAATTCTGAATCAAAAGAAGACGATGATGCAGCATCAACTTCAACAGGTAGAAACAGACTCCACAAATGAATAATTATTGATGTAAAATTTTAAAAAAAAATGTAAAAAAAATAACGTAAATATCTTTTGTATTTTTTTCTGTAAAAAATGATGTATTTCAAAGATTTTTTATTAATAAAAAAAATTTACAATTAATTTTAGGCCCAATGGACCGACCCGACCCGACCCGGCCCATAGACGGGCCATGGGCCCTATCGGGCCCATGATCTCCAAAAGGAGGCTCGACCCGGACGAGCCTCCTGTTTCATGGGCCGGGTCGACCCGGCCCAGCCCATTTTCCACCACTACACCCGCACTTCTATCCTCACATGGATGGATCATGATCCGACCCGACTGTAAATAAGGAGGGAAGTAAAAGTAATGCAAGTGAATCTGTAACCATTACTTTCTTTCCTTTCTTTTTTTTAAAATAGTAATATATATATTAAATCAAAATACTTAACTATAAGACAGTTAAGATCAAAATAGAGAAGACAGATAAGATCAAGTAGCAAGTTACATCACAAAGTTAAGTGTTTATCAAAAAATCAAGCAACTATCAAACAAAGGGTCAGCCGATCCATTAAGTAAAGATAGTAGCTGAGGTAAATGGGGTCCATAGAGTCTCCGTGTGTCTCACCTGTTCCACTAACTGGAGCCAATCGAGTGAAATGCTAAATAAGATGTGCTTGGTCCCAATCTTGATTAACTTGGCTCGGAGTATGCTAAAAATTGTCTTGTCCAACGGATAAGATATCTGTCTAGCACAAAATCAAAAGAAAAATTTGATGAAATATTAAGTTAATATTTCAACCAAAATGTTTAAATATAACAGCATTTTTATTAAGCCCGTAAGGTCTTGGAAATGATGAGAACTAATGAGTTCCAACCCTAATAAGAAAATCCAAAGTTAAGTGCATAATGAAAGGAAAATCTCAAAAATCTCAACACGGTTCATAAGTTCATGAACTATAGAAATGAAGAAGTCCCAAATAATCCTATAAGCGATACAATAAAAAAAAATATACAAAGTAAATTCCACATGATGATTACGAATGTCACATTGTAAAGAACCACTTCATCACTTTTTTTGCAAATTATCCTTAAAAAGAATTTTATCATAACAAATAAGCTAAACAAATATCTTGACCTCCAAAACTGCAATATTTTTCTAATTAGATTTCTTAAACGTTAACCTACATCCTCTATCATTCAAAATATTATAACAGCTTTTCGTTAAAAAAAATTACTACTGGTAAGATACCAAGAGACAATATTCTCACCCTCACTAAAATTAATTTGATTGAGAATATCATAAAATCTACCATCATGAGAACTAGGAGCTTACGAGGAATGGAACATGTGAGTGTCAAGATACACTGACCCTTGACGAGATATACCCATAGCATCTGTTGAAGAAAACATTTTTTGTTTTTAGTCGAGAGATAAAAATCATTTAGGTAGTATTTTCAAGGGGTATTAGTATCCTAATTTTCATGCAAGAATAAAAATTTTGTAACCATTATTCACTTGAAATCTAAAAAATGGATTGATAACAGGGAATTGAGTCTTTAATTCCTACCAAAGAAGTGATGAATTCCTGGATGTGACATTAAGCAAAGCACCAAATCCATTATAATAGAAGTATCTACTTTTAATTATGGTATGCCATTTAAAATGATAGTTACTACTATTCAGGAGTTGCCAAAAAAGTTTACATTTAATAGTAGAGTAAAAACTTATAATATTGATAATGCTCAATCCATTTTGATCATTATGTTTACAAATATTTTCCCATTTCATTAATGGGATCCTTGAGGGGCCATAAGGGTCGAAAGTCGAAAGGAACCTTCTACGGGTTCTATCTATTTCTTTTTCCACTCTAACAAGTACGTGTAGCACAGAGAGATAGTAAGCAGGTATTACAGAGAGGATTGAATTTAGAAGGATAAGTCTACCTCCAAAAAATAAGTACCTGGATTTCCAAGACTCAGGCTTACTGGTGACTTTATCGATAACAATAGTCCAATCATTATAAGAAGTCTTCCTAAAATAAAGAGGAAGTCCTAAATATAGCAATGGAAGAGAAGACTAAGTATAGCCAAGCATATTACTATATCTATTAACTAGAGCTTCAGAAATGTCAATCCCAATAAGAGAGGGCTAATTGAACTTAATTTTAAGTCTAGTACAAAGGTTGAAAGCAACATAAATTTTTTTTTAAGAATAATAATGCAATTATCAGAAGGTTCCAGGAATATAAGAATACCATTAGCATATTAGATATTCATTATCTTAAGGTCATTATGAAGAAATTTGTAACGCTTTCTTTGTGGTACATACTAGTATCACTACTACTACCACCCAGGTAACTTATTAAGTAAATAACTAACTAAGAAAAATTAAAATTTAACAATGAAAATAACACTTAATATTCTATCACTACTTAGAATCATGGTGTGCAGAGTATGTAGCTCCAAACTATATGCACTAGATTTGGACTGCACTCCTCAATTTGCACTTGGAAATAAAAATACAAAACAAATATGCGTGAATGACATCAATGTCACCCAATACGTGTCCTCCAAAATCAAGATGAAAATATACGAAAAACTCACAAATCACAAATCATCCAAACCAAATCAAAAGGAAGACCAGATTCATAAAACTTAATCACGATTATCCAAAAAGCAATGTGTAAACCATGTCTTTTCAAACCATAGTCAATTTTCTTTGAAATTACATGCACCTCTGCAAAATCTATTTTGTGCATTCTCAAAAATCAAATCCACAACTGAAATCATCTTAGAAACCACACATATTGTGCAAAAACTGTTGTGTCATCCTAACCACAAGTGATTAACCAGCCACAAGCAATTGACAAGGGCTCTAACTTCGACACAACTGTACTATCGCAGTGAACCACCCCAGGCAACCCCGTGCTAGAGCTTACCACTCCGACCGTAGCCTCACTATATCACATAAATCACACATACAAGGAGTGCGTCCATCGACGCTCCTTGGTGTCCGAGCACCTAAGGACTTGAATCTCAAACTCGATCAGCACCGACATTAAAGGTAATCCAGGTCCTTCACGTTTAGACCCTGTACTACCACAACCACAGTCACAAGGCTCCATCCTCGGACTCAAGCTTAGTAACCATAACATCGGACTTGTACCTTTCTTTTCAGAGGTATCCACACCACCACTTCGTTGGTGTTATCCTTCAATTACGTGATTCCGACCAAAACCACAAAAAAATGTTTTTAAAATATATGCATATTCCTTTTAAAATTATTTTTAAAACATTTTTCATCACATAATTCGTTCTCAAGATTAAAATCACGATTACACACAAGATATCTACTGAAAATAAGATTTCTCATACCCAAATGTGGTACTGACCCGTGGTACTGACCCGTGGTACCAACCCGTGATTCGAGTTTTTACAGACAGAACAAAGGACAGAAAATGTGATGCTAGAAATCACCCGAGTTGGGAAGTTAAGGCGATCTCACCACTAGCACCCTAAAATTGTACTAATTCATGGAACCGTAGAGTCCTTCGTCTTCTACCAATTGGGACAAAAATCACTAAAAATCGTTGAGTATAACTCGAGTTATAAGAATTCAAAGCATAGGAGGTCATTGAAAATCACTGTTGCAAACAAAATCGAATTTCAACAAAAATCCACTGATTAATCAATATAAATTTACGGAATCATTACAAATCACTAATTCTAGACTAAACTACACATTTATTATAAATTTAAACGAAATCAGAGAAGAAAGCAAAAGAAGGACGTGTAACTAGTGCATTTTCCGATGACCCCTTCTTCACCGATGAGCCTTCCTTCTTTCTCCTTAGACTCTCTCTCTCTTTCTCCTTTTGACGTTCTCTCTTCTCTCCCTCTTATTACTACTCAACACCAGTCCTCTACCTCTCCTTTTATTCCCTTCTGTATTTTGTTGTTACCCGTCATCAACTACCAACGATAAACACGGGCCCATCAATGGTAGGATATGGCGAGAGTTGACGTGTGCAAGGTATGACGCACAGGCGGTATTCTACTACTATGCACCTTTGACATTTCTTCCGTCTCAAGTCCTACACATACATGAGTCAAGAAAATGCCAAAATACCACATAATAAAGGGGAAGAGAGAGAAATCACAATCATAAAAAGGAGAGCAAACATCAATCTATTATGATTACCAATTAATTATTCGTACAACATCAGGTAATCAAGTTCCAATTATCCAGATTACATACAAACGAATATCAAACCTTGGTACACAATTTACATTAATTTCTGAACTAGTTAAAATGCAATTTCTATTCCGTGGTACCTATACGTGGTTCCAATCCACGAGGTTGATCCATGGTTCTCCCATTCAAGTGTGTAAATATTACAAAATTTAATTCTTTTAATAAGATTATTTTAGTTTCTTAAGTATAACATTCTATTTAAAATATAGATAACAACGTAAAAATATCAAGTCAAGGGTGGTTGATGCAAGAACTATTGTACAAACACGGAAAGAAGTACAAGGAAATTTTGGCCGAACCATTGTTGAGTCCCATCTGTTGTGAGCAAGTCTTCTACATTTCCTTTTTCTAATTTACGACAGAAGTTACCTCGTTTCAATCAGGATTCTCTCCATTTTCAATTGATTTGGTGAGTAGGATGCTATGGTTTCTCACATTTATTGATTGATAAGATATTTTTCAACATATGGGTCACTTGAACATCTTATGTGGATCTTTCTTTTTTACGATATGGCAAGTTTATGGCTGGTCTTTGTTAATATTGACATCAAGCTGGTTTAGCTCTCAGGTTGTAAAACCATAGCTTCAGACCAACTGAACTATTTCATTTGATTAATTTGTAATCTTCATACTACAAGCCTTTGATTGCTTATTCATATGGATCGTAACAAAGTTTGAAAAAAAAAATCCAACATTTCTCAACTTGGTCCAATATAATCTACGAAGGATAAAGTTGTACTTTGAAACCTTTTTGTACAAGTTTCCAAAAAATATCAAGAAGATGGTTTATATATATCAATTCATCTTAAACCATTTCTTACATCTTCTAGGTGACAGCATATGTGTCTATCCACATCAGCATCTCTTGGCAACTCTTGTGTTCTTTTTCTTCAAACAGTAAGTACAAAGAATAGTATATTTTTGACAACTACAGTAACCATCGATGATAGAAGAATAGGAAGAAATTTTGATTTTTGGTAGAAAATATTTTTGTGTAAGACAATTATTTCCTAGCATTCTAGGTTCTTTATTATTTTTCTTCGTCATCTTCCTTCTCTTTCCACTCTCTAAGTGATATTGATGAATGAACTTGAGTTGTCCAACAATTATTGTAAATAGCTTATGTTTTTTTTATCATAAATGTTTGTATGATTTTGTAATTAAACATTATCAACTATATTCATATGTTTGATATCCATGAATTTGATATCGTTTGTTACTTGTTTGACATCATTTTATTCAGGTGAAAAACTATATTTTTTTGTTCACTTTGGTTTTACATCCTTCTTCGTTAGTATCATTCCATTTATAAAAGCACAATAGTAATAAGTCCAACTAATTTAGTATCATTCCTTATTTGTTTGGTTTCATGTATGGTCTCATGTCCTTCATTTCAGTTTGTTCATGGAAGCACAATAGTTATGGATCCAACCAATCTATCATCAATTCTTACTTATTTTGTATCATATTATTCACATGGACAATTTTGACTTTCCTATCATTCTGGTGTCATATCCTTCATGTCTAGTATCATGCTATTCATGGAAGTACAACCCAATCAATCTGGTATCATTGGTTACTTATTTGGTATTATTTATTTATGTAAACAATCGTGACTTTCCTATCATTTTGGTTTCATATTTCCTGTGTTTGTTAACATTTTGTTCATGGAAGCACAATAGTGATACGTCTAACCAATCTAATATCATTTTACACTTAAAATTGATTTTACGGTTTGGAATGTGTTCTCATTCTTCTTCTAGTATTACTATTTAAAATTTGATATCAAGCACAGTGCCTTTGTTTTACTTCTGATATCACTTCTTCAAATTTTAATATCACTAAGGTGATACCAAACATAATATCTTCGTTATTTTTATGATATCATTTTTTCAAAGTTGGGTATTATCTATATGATATCAAGTATAGTGTCCTCATTCTACTTTTGATGTTATTTCATCAAAGCTTGGTATCATAAAGGTGATACTAAATACAAATTGTCCTCGCTTTTCTTCTGATATCATTTCTTTAAAGCTTGGTATCATTTAAGTGATATCAAGCATACTTCAGTCATTTTACTTTTAGTATCATTTCTTCAAAATTTGATATCATCTAGGTGATATTAAGAACAGTGCCATTCTTTCTACTTCAGGTATTATTTCTTCAAAGTTTAGTATTATCAACATGATACCAAGCATCGTGTCCTCACTCTTGGTATTTGCACACACAAAAATCCCACCAAAAATCAATTTTCCTCCTTATTTTTTGTCATCTATGGTTATTGTGGTGTTAAAAGAGTACTACTCATTGTACTTATTGTCAAAAAAGAAAAGAAAAAGCAATAGTTACTAGTGTAAGAAATGATATAAGAATTGATATATACAAAAATGTCATAGTAAGCCAACTTTATTGAATTTAATATGTTTTAAAAAATTGACTTGGGATCAAATTAATCAAAAGTGTAATCAAACTTAATATGGAAAAGGTGTACTCCATTGTTTATTAATTTAGACCAGCTAATATCTTCATGGACCGTACGTTAATGCACCACCTTTAATACTCCTATCCAATTTTTCAAGTAATACAATAAAGAATTTCATATTTGGAAATAAAAATGAGAAACCAAATTAAAAGAACATCTATAAGACTATAACTAACTTCTACTTTGAAAGGAACAGTATCAAATTTAAACCCAATATTTAAGAAGATCTGTCATTAATTCTTGACAATCTCATCATTACGATCTTATTTACATAATATTATCATCATCATATGTATAAATTATTTTTCTTTCCCATAATCTACAAATGTGTGTTCAGTAGTTTAGAAATACTGATACAATGTTTACAGTAAGCATCCTTAGTGCAAAACATGACCTTTGGGAGTTTTTTTTTTGACAATAAAAATTTTATTATATTGATAATGGCAAGAATACAAAATAAGATAATATATTTCCAAATGAAGATATGAATCCATCAATCATTAGTCTACATGTTTGTCTCAAAAAACCACTCTTCAAAATCCATATCTTTAGAAAAAGGACGAGGAGAAAAATACTAACCTATATTCCTTCTAGTCCTCAAACTAAGAGTCTCTCAACTATCAAGCTTACAAATATCCTTTAATTTCCTCGGAAGCTCGATAAAATTGTGATATAGATAATTCCAATGCTGATAGCCATCTTCCTTAGCTTAAGAAATCCACCACATCATTTCTTTTACGGTAACAATGTGAGAAATTGATTGAAAATCTCTATAGTATACGCTGCTACCAATTGCTACGTCACTAGTTAACATTAACCTTCCAGAGTTCCGTGTACTACCATATCATATCTTTTCAAAATCATCATTGAAAATAGACAAACTTTGCAACTACGTCGTTACGCAACGGTACAAACATACAATTGATGTTTTTTACAGGTAAAAACATACAAGACCGACAATGTCTCATTGTCACAGTGGCTAGGAGAACTTTAAACTCGCCACAGGTCCCAGATTCGAATCCTGAGACATGCATAAAAATTCATCTCTTATTATCTCAACCGTTAACAAAAAAAAAAAAAACACATACAAGACCAATGTGAACACTTTCGTAAGTGGGTCTGCTCTAAGGGAAGGACTTTGCAACTTTGTTACAATCATTGGTTTCTTGATTGAATCTACCACATTAGGGGCTCTAGTAACATTTCTAGTCTAAACGGATATGGACTATTAAAGAGTTAGACATTCAATTCCATTGCGTGAGAACTAGTAATATTTTGTTTCATTCTTCTCCATGAAATTGCACCACAAACTAGTTTTTTTTTTGTTAACGGTTTAGATAGATAGAAGGTGAATTTTTATGCATGTTCTAGGATTCGAACTTGGAATCTGTGACGAGTTTAAAGTTCTCTCAGCTACTGTGACAATGAGCCATTGTCTAAATTACACCATAAACTAGTTGGGACACAAAGTGTATCCTATACTTTCTACAGAGTACTGGCATGTCTCCCTGCAAAATAGCCCCTGAGAATCCAACAACCTTGAAATGATCCGGTAGATGATGTGATACGTGAGCACGTAATCCTTTGCTCCCTAAAAATTGTGCATGACTTTCTTAGTGGCTTTTCAATTTGCAGTAACAAGATTATGTTGGTATCTAGGAAACATGGTTACTTCAAATGCAATGATAGGATCATTACATAATTTTAGTTATTGCAAGATCGCAAAGTGATGGTATAAATATATTCTAGTTTTTAGAATAATTTTCTTAATGATATTTATTTTTAACTTTAATATTTTCAACTATAAAATCATTTACTTTAGTACTTTCAACTATTATCATTAATCACTGTAGTACTTCTGTTATAAAACGTTGTTTTATTTAAAAAATAGGATAAAAAATGACTCTCAACTGTACAGAAACATAACCCTCCTTCCTCTCCCTCTCTTTTTTCTCTGTCAGACCATCATCACCACTGCAAGTGTTGTTGACTCCTTCAACATCACCTCCCATTTGGAGGAAACCGCCGTTGTTGCCAACTCCACCTTCATAATATGAAAATTCGACAAGCAAATCGAAGCACATTCTTTAAACAAGAACAACACAAAAGGAAGAAAATTCTATTTCTTGTTCCGATTTACTAAATAATCTTCAACTATAAGCACTTTAAGGCAATTGTTGTTGAGCATGTAAGAACCAACAATAACCTAATAAAAAAACATTTGAAAGCAGAGAAACCAACAATGGTCTTTCCTCCACTAAGACTACAATAACACCACACCTAAAACCAAAAAGGAAAAACAATAGTAGTACCAATCTTTACACCACACCTAATAACCTAGTCAAAAGACATTTGAGAGAAGAGAAACTAACAATTGCCTTTTCTCCACCTAGACTATAGCCACCCCACACCTAGACAGACCAGAGTAGGTCCTTGGGCAAGAGGAGTGTTGCCTTAAGGGAAACAAGGGCCTTGTTGTCGTCCTCCCGTATATCAACTACATCCTTCAATTCCTCGAAAAAGAGAGTCAATAGCTTCACCCATTGGTCCATGTCGTTGTATGGGTACTTTAGTGGTCCCTTCACTTTGACAGTCAAAGATCCTACCACTGATGTCGACTCCTTTGGCACATTATTGTTGCAATCTCATGTCGCCAATCGAGAAGATATATAGGAGAATTAAGAAGAGGAAAAAAGAAAAGCTTAATAAAGAAAGAAGAGAAAGAAACTAAGAATGACATAATGGTCACTCCAAATCATACTGTAATGGCGTTACTCTAACTATTTCAAAATGAAAAAAATTAAAGTTGAAGGTATTAGAGTGAATGATTTTATAGTTAAAGATACTCAAGTAAAAAATATATATAG
>JAMKQA010037402.1:0-11151 GCA_024699735.1 Posidonia australis | reverse complement strand
CAACCACAACCTCACACAACCAAGAAACAACAGATTACCCATTAATAAACCATTATACACAATATTGCAAATAATTACATGGTTTACAATAAAAATGGGTAATCAGGCTCAGATGTCACACACATCAACCCTAATCCCTATGGAGCTGGAGGCCCGTACTCCTATGGTTATTAATCTGACATTGGATACCCATCATATGTCCTACAGCTATGCCACAGAAATGTGTGCTGAGGTGACACGATCAGGACGGGTATACAAGGCCCCAGTTCCAGCCAGTAAGTCCAGCCAACCAACAGCCTCGTCGTCCCAACTAGAGTACTAATCTTCCAATCTAGTTCCAGAAGAAGCACCCCCAAGAGCCCATCCTACCAAAAAGAACCAACCTGTAGCTGACATCATGGCTCAACTAAAAAAGGTCAAAGCAGATATTTCTATTTAGGACCTAATTCACACATTAAATGAACATAGAGAGGCCTTTCTTCGAGTTTTTCAAGCCACCCATGTCTCCTCAATTATACAACCATCAGCCTTGGAGAACATGGTTGGAATGGTAGCTGCGCCACAGGTGATCTCATTCTCCATCTCAGAGTAACCCCTGACAGAGACCAATCACAACCAACCCCGGTTTATCACGGTGCAGTATCAAAACTTCCACATTCCTCTTACATTGGTGGATAATGGTGCGAGCCTAAATGTCTGCCCCTTGCGAAATGCAAGCAAGATCGGATTCAAATCCAAGGACATTACCCCAGTCGTGAAAGGAATGACAACAATACACGCACCATGATGCTTTAGGCATTTTGGTTATTCCTTTGATTGTTGGTCCTTCCCATTTTGAGGTATAGTTCTATGTTGTTGACCTCAAACGGCCTTTCAATCTCCTATTTGGGCCCCCTTGGCTCCACAAGTATCAGGTTATCCCCTTGACTCTTCACCTAATGATTAAATTCCGTTGGGACAGCGACATTGTCATTGTGATGGTGGAAAAATTTGAAAAGGAGAAAGTCGAGGTGGTTTCTTATTTGTCCCCACAAACTACCCAATTTGATCCCAAGCCTTCTAATGTACTTTATCGAGTTGACCATTTTAAGCCTATCAATTTCATTTCAATTCACAAGCATACCAGCCATTTAGCCGCTTTGGGCAACCCTTTTACGATGGTCGAGAATCTTTGCCAAAGATGGGGGTACAAAAAAGGAACACCTCTCGGGTAAAATGGTCAAGGGATCACTGAACCAATTGCAGCAGAAGAAAGACGAGAATTTGAAGGATTAGGATACGAACAGAAGTTGCAAGATGGATTCTCGAGGAACCGTAAGTCCTGAAAACTCTTTATTCCACGAAGTTTATCTAACTTTGTTAGTGTAGGTTTGTATCAACCAGAGTCCTATTGTTGTAGAATCTGTACAGAGTGGATCAACCAGTGGACTGGAGTGGGTCTGTATTGAGGACTACTATTCAAAGGAGGAGGTTGCAATTGACAAGGCAAGTCAAACACCATCCTTTCCACCACGAATAGTTAGGCTTGCATTACTGCCTCCAAAATTGGTTATAGGTCCTCCCATAGATCCTGTTATGGTTATAGTTTCAGTAAGAGTAGTTTCATCAGTAGTTTCGTTAGCATTCCAGTCAATTCTGACAGAATCACAACCAGATCAGCTAGAATCACCGCCTAAATTACGAGAAACTACCAGTGCATATTACGTGGACTTTGCTTTTGATGAAGAAGAGGGAGATGCTGTAGTGGCACAAGTTGACAGCATGCTTAGTGATTTGGAAGTTCTGTTCCAAGAGCAGTTGGCAACACTGGCAGAAGATACAGAGAGTGAACTTAGGTGCAGAAAGGGAAAGGCTATGATTGCAGAGTTCCAAACAGAGCAGTTGGTTTCACAAGACCAGTTCACCATCATGGTCCTAGAAGAAACCAGATCAGTGAACTGGGAGGTAGGTCTAGTTGATACTACTAGTTTTGACCCCACTTGAGCAGTAGGGTCCAAAAAAAAGATCCTGAGTTAGGCTTAGGAAAGAACGCAAGCGGCAACACTCATATCAGTCAGTCAGAGGACAATCATCCACCTGTCACATACATTGTACATACCACCAAAGAAACCTAGAAAAATGAAAATAATCATCTTCATAATAAGGCTATGGAAGAAATGGAACAGCCAAGTACATCTATAAGTTCAGGTGCATTGGAGCCAGAGGTTGTCAAAGGCGCTCATAGAAAGACTAGAGTGACAATGACCATTCTGAAGCATCATCAAGGGCAGAGTTCCGAGTAGATATGCTCTTTTGAAGACACTGACCCGTCCTTTTAGCAAGAAGTTCTTTCAGAACTCATTGCATATGAAGAAGAGGATAATGTAAGAACAAATGAAGACAGTCATGTCGCACCAGATTTTCAGCCTTATGATGATGATCCAAAGGGCCCCAACTTGCATGTAGAAGAGGAAATCGAGCTTATAAACATTGGCACTATGAAAAATATCAAAGAAGTGTGAATTAGTGCCAGACTCATAGCACAAGCTCGAGCAGAATTTGTTGAGCTTCTTTGAGAATATGCAGATGTTTTCGCTTGGAGCTATGATGACATGGTCGGGCTAGACGTTGAGGTAGTGGTACACACGTTGCTGCTTAAGCCTAACATCAAGCTGGTCAAATAGAAGTTGCATAGATGGCAGCCATAGTGGTTGTTGAAGCTTAAAGAAGAAATAATGAAGTAGCACAAGGTCAATTTCCTGATGGTCGTCCTCTATCCAGAATGGTTGGCCAATGTGGTACCAATGCTGAAGAAGGATGGTCGGGTTCGAATGTGTAGTGATTTTAGGGACCTAAACAAGGCAAGCCCGAAGGATAATTTCTCACTTCCACACATCAATGTGCTTGTGTCATTCATGGACAGATTCTCAGGTTATAATCAAATCAAAATGGCAGAGGAGGATATGGAGAAAACGTCCTTCATTACCCTGTGGGGAATATTCTGTTAGAGGGTTATGCCATTTGGGTTGAAGAACGCTAGGGCCACATATCAGAGGGCAATAACAGCATTGTTGCTTGACTTCATGCACCAAGATATCGAGGTCTATGTGGATGACATGATAGCTAAGTCAAAAGAGCTTGAAGAACACATTGCCTACTTAAGAAAGCTATTCAACTGCCTGCAAAAATACAAGCTTTAGCTTAACCCTAATAAATGTGTATTTGGGGTGTCATCAGGCAAGCTTTTGGGATACATCATCAGCCAGAGGAGAATTGAGGTAGATCCTAACAAGACTAAGGCTATCATCAAGATGCCTCCTCCTACAACAACAAAAGATGTTTGAGAGTTGCTAGGGCGGTTGTAGTATATCAGTCGATTTATTGCCCAACTTACATCGATTTGTGAGCCAATTTTCAAACACTTGAGGAAGAACACATAGATCCATTGGAGTGATGAATGGCAAGAGGCTTTTGACAAAATTATGCAACTCTTGGTGAGGCCACCAATCTTAGTTCCCCCGACACTAGGACGTCTTCTATTGCTCTACCTGTCAATAACACAACATTCAATGGGTGTAGTCCTTGGTCAACATGATGAGACAGGCCATTTATTACTGAAGCAAGAAGTTCAATGATTGCGAAGTTAAGTACACCACAATCGAGAAAGTTTGGTTATCCCTTGTCTGGGCAGCACAACGTCTAAGACATTATATGATGGCATATCCTGTTCTATAGCTGTGCCAATATGATCCCATGAAATACCTGTTCCAGAAGCCGGCACTAGTGGACAGATGTGTCAAGTGGCAAGTGCTTTTATCTCAATTTGATATCACTTTTGTCACTCAGAAGTCTATGAAAGGGCAAGCCGTAGCAAATCACCTAACAGATTTACCTTTACCAGAGTATCAGCCTCTACAGACTTAGTTCTCTAACGAAGATATACTGTTTGCCATGGAAGAGGATGAGCCAGAAGAATCCTGTGACAAGGAGCGGTGGCACCTCTACTTTGATGGCGCAGTTAACAAGCGAGGCATGAGCATTGGTGCGGTACTAAAAACTCCACAAGGCTAGATGATCCCACTTGCTCAAAAGTTGACCTTTGTATGCTCCAATAATGTGGTAGAATAAAAGGCATGTATTCTTGAACTCCGAGCTGCATTAGAACATGGTGTGCGGAAATTGCATGTGCATGGCTATGCCATGCTGGTCATCTCACAAGTTAATGGCAATTGGAAGACGAAGGATCTAATGCTGGTGCCATACCACACCCATCTTTTAAAGCTCATGTCCGAATTTATGGAAATACGCTTCTCTTTCATGAATAGAGTCAAGAATGCCTACGCAGATGCATTAGCCACTCTTGCATCTTGGTTATCCATAGCAGAGGATTGCACAGTAGAAGTGTCAGTAGCTTGCACAGACCAATCGGCACACTACATGAGCATAGAAGAAGCAGATCCCTCAAAAGAGCTCTCATGGTATCATGACATTAAATTCTTCCGAGAGACTAGGAGTCATCATCCTGATGCATTAGCTGCAAATAGAAAGACTATGATCCGACTGACATCAAAATATGTGCTTGCAGCTTGTCATCTATACAGAAGGTCTTATAATCAGATGCTTCTATGCTATTTGGATAAAAAGGAGGCCGATACAATAAGGCTACAAGTACATGTTGGGACATAAGGGCCACACATGAACGGAGTGTTGTTAGCCAAGAAAATAATGTTACAAGGCTACTTCTAGTCGACCATGAAGACAGATTGTTGTCAGTTTGTAAAAAGATGTCACAATTGTCAATCCATGGAAACTTTATTCATACACCCCCACAATAGCTTCACAACATGTCATCACCCTAGCCATTCTTAACATGGGGAATTGATGTTATCGGAGCCATCCACCCGATAGCCTCTAATGGACATCAATATATCCTGATAGCTATTGACTACTTTACTAAGTGGGTGGAAGTAGCCTCTTTCAAGACAATGATGGCCACAATAACATAGAAGATCATCAGAAACAATATCATCACTCGATATAGGGTCCCACATTTAATCATTTCTAATAATGGGACAAATTTCATAGCCAAGAGGGTCGAGGATTTTCTACAAGAGCTCCATATCAGGCATCACAGATCTTCCCCATATCGCCCTTAGATGAATGGAGCTATGGAATACTCCAATAAGAATATAATTAAGATCCTCAAGAAGATTGTGGAAACTCATTAGGACTAGCATGACAAGCTCTCGTATGCTTTGTGAGCTTACAGAACATTAGTTCGGACTTCAACCAGAGTAACTCCATATTCTCCAATCTATGGTATGAAGGCAGTCCTACCAATAGAGGTGGAAATACCCTGGCTCAGGATCCTGAGGGAAGCAGAGTTGGATGAAGTAGAGTGGATTGAAGATCGCTTTGTTCAGCTGAACTTAATAGATGAGCATAGATTGCAGGTCATGCATCATGCATAGTGTTATCAGAAACTGATGGCCAAAGCCTATCAGAAGAAGGTCCGACCTAGAAATTTCTTACCAGGGGACCTGGTCTTGCAAGCTCTACATCTCCTTGATGGTTGTGGCAAATTCAAGCCAAATTGGCAAGGACCATTCGTAGTCAAACAGGTCTTCTCAAGAAGAGCAATAATCTTGGAGAACATGGACCACATTGAACAGTCAGAGTCAGTTAATTCATGCTACCAAAAGAAGTACTATCAGTGACGGTAAGCCTCATGTCCTCACTCTACGACACTATCCTCCTTCTCCATACATGCATGCATTCGTTATCGTATCAACATTGTTTGCATCCATGTAACCCTACATTTTAACGCATGCCTAATTAACTCTTATTCAGCACCCATCTATGGGCAAGTACTCATCATTAACATCATATACATGGATCATTGTTTGATGATGATAAGCGGAATAAGCTTGCCTGTGTAGAGAAGGTGTAGCACCTCCTCAGGTAGATACTATCTAAGTGACCTAGAGAGTGAGAGAGCCTCCAGTCATTGTGAATTGGGTGAATTGTCCAAGCCACTCAAGGAACTTACACCTTCAGAGGAAGAGAAAATGTTAAGAGTGAAAATGAGAGTGTGAGATAAATAAAAATATATCTATGAAAGGGCAAAAAGAATTAGAAGACAAAAGTCGTAGATAGAAGTCAACCCTAAAGAGAGAGGCGTGTAGGGTAGCACTATCCCTACAACTTATCTTAGAGAGGAGTTGGAGTGAATACCTGGAAAACACATTCCTAAAGGGCCTAGCCAACCCTTTAAATAGCAGCAGCCCCTCAACCATAGACCAAGTACTTATTACCTTCAAGCCAGGGATAAAGCAAACCTGCACGCCTATGAGGGACAAAAGAATAAAGTAAATAATATAAAAAACTAGGGATACGATCTTGTGGGGTTTGGAATGGAGCTCGAAACACAATATTGCCTTTCCAAAGAGCCACCTATAATCTAGGAGCCTGGATAGAATCTCGTGAAGGCCGGAACTACCTTTCCCTTAAGCACATGACGATAAGCATTCCAATACTAAGGGCGCTAATAAGATCTCATAAATCATTCAACATGCATACATTCTCTCCATGAGCATTATTTTGAAGTGTCGCAGAGTCTAATTTGGTCCTTTTAGCCAGAGGCATGTTAGCTGCTTTCAGTCTAAAAGGACCAAAAGGACATTGCCTAAACTAGGGCATGTAAGTTGCTCTTATTGGTTAGGGCCACGAATGTCAAGGGCATTTCAGCTGTCCTATGGATAGACACACTGAGCTAGTACTTTGACTAGCGGCATGTCAGCTACTCTAATTGGTCAAAACCTCCAATGCCTAAAGCTGGGACATGTTAGCTACCTACTAAACACAAAAATAAACAGACTGCTCTCAAAATGTACCAGTCAGGAGAAGGGGATCTTAATAGTCTTCTTAAGCACTCTTGCAAGTAAACAGGATACCCATAGATAAGAGAATATTTTGGAGCCTTCAAGAGTGAGTTGACACTCGATCAACTCTCTTTGACACAAGATGAAAAGGGTTCGGTACTCAATCAGCTCTCTCTAAAACCGACCCAATAGTTTTAGGGCAAGGTCACCGTACAAGATGCATTATCTTGGCTTAATCATAGCTTCAAAGTGCTTGCATACATGACCAAAATTTATTCAAGTTCAGAACAGACAAGGTACAAAAGGAAATAAAGCAAAATAGCTACACATCTATGCTACTTCATGCCCTCTTTGAACTGCCTGCATCAAGGAACAAAGGTGGACCCGGGAAGAACTCACTAATAGGCCAAGTCTCCTAGATTTTAGTCTCATACTTTGATGTATACCCACTACCCTTTGCCATTGCAACACAGTCAAACTGGATGCAGTAATGAAGCAAACGATACAACTCAATGGTCATGGCTGCTGAATTCAATGGGTAGGACAAAAAGCGAGCTAGCATCGGACTCTGGGTGAAAGAATCTTGGTAGTATCCGTTTTGGAGCATCACGTGGATCAAATGATACTCTACTCCCCTAGAGAATCTTAGCAGAACAATCAATCTCATGTCCTCGTCATTAAAGAAAACAGCGAAGGGCTTAGTCGTGGATGGGATAATGCGCCAGATTACTCAATCAAATTTTCCAACATCTCATACGCTACCTTAACAGAAGTGATGGTCCGAGAATGCCCACTGCGATAGTATGTCAAAATGTACCAGTCAGGAGAAGGGGATCTTAATAGTCTTCTTAAGCACTCTTGCAAGTAAACAGGATACCCATAGATAAGAGAATATTTTGGAGCCTTCAAGAGTGAGTTGACACTCGATCAACTCTCTTTGACACAAGATGAAAAGGGTTCGGTACTCAATCAGCTCTCTCTAAAACCGACCCAATAGTTTTAGGGCAAGGTCACCGTACAAGATGCATTATCTTGGCTTAATCATAGCTTCAAAGTGCTTGCATACATGACCAAAATTTATTCAAGTTCAGAACAGACAAGGTACAAAAGGAAATAAAGCAGAATAGCTACACATCTATGCTACTTCATGCCCTCTTTGAACTGCCCGCATCAAGGAACAAAGGTGGACCCGGGAAGAACTCACTAATAGGCCAAGTCTCCTAGATTTTAGTCTCATACTTTGATGTATACCCACTACCCTTTGCCATTGCAACACAGTCAAACTGGATGCAGTAATGAAGCAAACGATACAACTCAATGGTCATGGCTGCTGAATTCAATGGGTAGGACAAAAAGCGAGCTAGCATCGGACTCTAGGTGAAAGAATCTTGGTAGTATCCGTTTTGGAGCATCACGTGGATCAAATGATACTCTACTCCCCTAGAGAATCTTAGCAGAACAATCAATCTCATGTCCTCGTCATTAAAGAAAACAGCGAAGGGCTTAGTCGTGGATGGGATAATGCGCCAGATTACTCAATCAAATTTTCCAACATCTCATACGCTACCTTAACAGAAGTGATGGTCCGAGAATGCCCACTGCGATAGTATGTCTCGAAAGTAGAGTGTTGTGGACGCATAATCTCTACCCCCAGATGTGCAGCCAACTAAACCTGGGGGCAGATCAGATAACATGAAGTATTCTATGGTATACAGGAAACAGTATACATCGAAAATATGTGTACCTATACCAAGGCCCCACATCCATAGAAGTGTCAACATCGGCACAGTGAACGGTCTAGTGCCCGATATGTCTCCTCCAGAATAACAGAAGTTAGGTCAATCGTCAACTCACAACAGCAAGGGTGATCTCAACTACTTCAATGTCCACAGTCATTCTTCCATGGTTGAAATTAAGCTCTCCCAGGAAGCAGACGACGAAGCCTCGAAGCCAAAGCTCGTCATCGAGAATTGCTCTCTTGTCAACAATTTCATCAAAGTACTCCAGGTGGAGCATGGGAGATTGCCTGTCTTTACAAATCACGTGTTGTCCACAGACACCAGTGGACAAGCCAGTCAGCTGGCATAGAACGGAAGCATAGCTATCCCATTGCATGAATATGGCAGGCCCTAGAAACTTGGATAAACTACGTATTCGGCATACCTCTTCTAGTGTTGGGGTCAGCTCCACTTACTCGAAGCGGAAGATGTGGAAGGCTGATTTCCAAAAATGGGTGGCGACACATAGTAGGTATCGGTTGACCTCAACTTCGGCTATGCCCATAAACTTTGTAGAAATTCGCTACGCTCAAAATGTCTCTAGGTTATCAGTGGTTAGTCGATTGATCCAATCACGCAACACATTCAAGAAGTGAACTGGCATGACCATGATTGGGAATCCTTGAAAATTCGACATGGGAGAGCTAACAGAAAGAGAAAGGGCTACAATCAAATACATGGAAAAGAGGGAAAGAAGTAATAAAGCTCACCATGTTTCTTTTACAAAGAGATGGGAGTATTGAGCTCAAGGATTCTCTCTATCTAACGCATGTGCAGAAATGCTGAAACTCTGAAGTTTAAATAGAGATGGAGGAATCTAAGATAAGGGAGAATATTGTCGTTACCTTGGTAGATGAGGCAAGAATTGAGTGGGTAAGGCAAGTGGTTGAGAGGTAGGTGAAGAGTAGGTGACTCACAAAAATTGCACACCCAATTTGCTTGGGAATTGAAAGGTCAAGCGACTATTATTGGCGCAAGAATCAGATGCAAATTCTCAATGACGACAGAAAAGGAGTACTGCTGGCAACAGTAACTAGCGCAAACAGCTGGCGAAAATAATGGACGAAAAGTCCCACAATGCAGTTTGTCTAAAAGCTCACCTAATTGGCACAAAGGGCTTTGGAAATCAGTAGGGCAAGTGACAAAGCATCCAAAACACACAAACACACACAATGGACAAATTGGGTTGCTTTTCTGGAATTTAAATACAATTTTATCACATTTTTATAGTTGCTTCACTACAAAACATCGCTACAAAACATAAAGTCTGATTACAACAAAATTTTCTAAACAAAGGAAATAATGAAGCTAGTCCTCCCAAGAGCTATGTTCCTCATCAGAGTCTATAGTGTCGTCCCTCCTAGCAGCAGCAGTGGCAGTCTAGAGGCACTTGCGATTAATCCTCCAAGAGATCCTAGCTGAAGCAGCTCTGACCCGTGACAAGCCAACAGTAAAGGTAGCAATGTCTTCTTCTCCCAAGACATCCTAGGGATCAAAGTCCACTGAGAAGTTCTCACTAGTGTTAGGGTTGAGGCTCCTCTCAACTTTACTGCCCTGCAAACAATGAAGCAGTTTGTCAAACATAGTATTATTGAATAAATTAACACAAATCCATGCCTCAAGTAAAGCTACCAGCTAATCTCCTGCAAAAAAGGAAGAAACACAATGGTCAGTTCAGTTTATATAAAGCTGGTTGTAGAATTTAATGGAGATTTGTTTTACCTCCCAGTGCTTCATCTCCCTGTAAAATGCCGTGAAGCACCCCTCGAATCCCAATCCAAGGCAAAATGTAACGCCCCGAACCCAGGCACGTTACCAAAGCACAGTATCACAAGCATAATTACACAAAATTACAGAAAAAATGGAACTATAACTAAGGCTCACCTCTAGGATCTCGATGTGCGCTAGAAACTCCAATTCCTGCACCGGAACCTGGCTGCACGCGGTCTGCACCTGAAAACCAAACAGCACTCGTGAGTGACATCTAAGTCACCCAGTACGCGCCCCCAAAATACACAACCACAAGAAAATTCGACAAAACCGAAAGAAACTGGTTCTCCTAACATTTTGCAAAACTTGGTTTTCTCCTTTGAAAATCTTTTCCTTATCTTAAATAATCACTTGGGAATTCAATCCCAAAAACCAAATCTTATCTTTCTCAAACATTTGGAAATTCGTTCCAAAACCACTTTTCCTTCAAAACATCCCTTTCAAAACCCTTTTGGAATTCATTTTTCTTTTCCAAAGCAATTCTATTTCAAAACTTGGGATTCTTCCCAAACACATTCCCTAACCAGATCCAGCCTAAAACACACTGCCCCATTGGGCTCAAAACCAAAACACAAACACTGGCTAGCAACTGGTTAAAACATCATCAATTTCTTCAGGATTCTAGGACCATTTCACAAGTCCAATCCTGACCACACACACACATTTCACTTACTTAATCATTTCCACTTTCATTACTGTTGTTACCTTGATCAGAGGTAACCTGGCACACAAGCAGTAGGTGA
>JAMKQA010037400.1:0-13255 GCA_024699735.1 Posidonia australis | reverse complement strand
CGGTCGACGGTGAAGGGGGGAGCCAGGGGGAGAGGGTGGAGGAGGATGATGACCCTTGGTGACTGAAGGAGGAGGAAGGGGTGCCGAAGGCCATCGCCGCTCTGGGATTTGGTGGAGTGAGGGTTTTGATCGGTGGGAGTCGGGAGGGGTTAACAAAAAAAAAAGTGCTAGTTTTTTGGGTGTTTTGGCGGACTACTTATGGTTACCACCGTTTCAATTTTCATTTGCATTACTGTGTTAATAGATTAGGATGTGCGGTTGAGATTAGTGGCTTTTTTAGTATTTTAAGGACATGTACTTAACTCCCTATATATATATACATATATGCTTGCAAAATTATTGGTTGCATTTACTTTTACATCAGGTCACAGTCTAACAGATGCTAAAGAACAGTACCTTTTATCGTGTTGTCTTCCAAGTATCCCTTATTGTTCTTTCCATAAAAAGACACCTGAGGCTACAAAATGAGGAGAATAAGCAATCGTACTGCATGTCGTCTTGACTGGAAATACATTATGTGCTAGAAAGAATAATATCATGTCAAATTAAACCTATTTTGAGTGTTTTTATTTACTCTGTATATTTAAAGTTTTCAACAGCAATAATCATACCTTGATCTCACTTACTTATTAGGTCCGTAAGGTGAATCCACTCTCTCCAACTCCATGAAAATCAAGTCTTGACAAAATTGTAGTGCTTATGTAATTACTAAACGACCCTAGAAGTAAGAAATTGGAGGAGGCCATCACGTCTCCTTTTAGACCACCCATGAGAGGAATGAGCTCTTCTCTTTATTTAAAAATGGAAAAAAGGAAGAAAAAAAAAAAAAAAAAGGTACAAGCAGAATACCACTATTCATCAACTCATATGATACCTCTTTCTTCCACCTTTATTCCTCCTATAAATCCCTCCACTCCACCTCTCCCTGTGCCATCTCTAGCTTCCTCTCCTCTCCTTCCTCTAGTTTCCTCTTCTAATCAGGTGAAGATGGTCGGAAGTGGGTCTAACAGAATAGAGGACTTCTCGGGTCTTCCACACGACCTTGAGTCCTCACTGCCTTTCCCTCCTCCCCCATCAAACCCATCCATGGAGATACACAAGGTCTGTCTCCCACCACAGAAAACTACCTTCCAAGCTTTGAAACAAAGGCTTGGGGAGATCTTCTTTCCAGATGATCCACTATACCAGTTCAAAGGTCAGAACTTCTTAAGGAGATTGGTGCTTGGCATTCGGTACTTCTTCCCCATCTTCGACTGGGGACCAGAGTACAGCCTGCAGCTTCTCAAGTCTGATCTTGTCTCAGGTCTCACCATTGCCAGCTTAGCCATCCCACAGGTGACCGTCTGACCTCGCACTTCTTTAACTTTCAGAAGTGGTGGGTTTGTTTGTACTTCATAATATTATTAATTATTGCGTACTGGGTTTAATTTTGCATGGTCATGTAGTAGTTATGTTTTAATTCTCTCAGGGTATCAGCTATGCAAAGCTTGCCAACTTGCCTCCCATCATTGGCCTATGTAAGTTTTAATTATAGCTTAAGTCATCGTATATTGATATTTTTCCAGTTGTCAACTATGAAACAAACGATATGTAGTACATAACCGAAGAAGTTTTAACTGGTGCTAAAATTTTCAGTATTATCTGTACAGATAGAATTTATAATGAACAACCACAAGCATATATATCACGAAGAAGTACTAGACCTGAAAGAGTAGTAGTAGATCAGGCATGCATGCAAGTCAACTGCAGGCTGAACCCTTAAGTGCTACTTGTGCAGACTCAAGCTTTGTCCCACCATTAGTCTATTCTGTCCTCGGGAGCTCAAGGGATCTCGCTGTCGGCCCCGTCTCAATTGCTTCGTTGGTAATGGGATCCATGCTAAGAGAAGCGGTTTCTCCTGATAAAGAACCCATCCTTTACCTCCAATTAGCTTTCACTGCCACTTTATTTGCTGGTGTTTTCCAGGCTTCTTTGGGCTTGTTAAGGTACAAAAACAAATTTCCCGTTGCATGCTCAAAAGAAGGCTTAGGCTAGCAGATCTGCTTTAGAAAAGCACAATATCCACAGATTCTCTTGAGTCCACACGGCTCAAACAAATTCATCTCACTTTTGTCACAGATTGGGTTTTGTGGTGGACTTCCTATCAAAGCCAACTCTGATAGGCTTCACAGGTGGGGCTGCCATCATAGTGTCACTGCAACAGTTGAAAGGATTACTTGGGATGGTTCACTTCACAACCAAGATGGGTTTTGTTCCAGTGATGATATCTGTTTTCAAGAACAAGAATGAGGTTAGTAATAAAGTAGATATATATATATATATATATAATTCATGAGACTCATCACTCATGCATGCATGTTGCTATCTTTCTCCTGGGGGCCGGGGTGTTCGTTTTTACTGTTTTCTATAGTTGGAAACTTTGACAGGTCCATTTTCATTTATTTACAGTGGGCGTGGCAAACTATTCTCATGGGCTCCAGCTTTCTTGCTTTTCTCCTAATTGCAAGGCATATTGTAAGTTTAATATTGTCTCTTATTAGTGATGTATATCCTATTCCACTTGATAATGTCTACTTTGATCATTCAATAACATAAAAAGTGCACAGATTTGTGGCCTGTTGGTTGAAATCAACAAGATTCCATGAAATCATTATGATTTTTAGAGAATATGGGACAATTTGGTGCAGGGGTTGTACGCAGTGTCTCCATCCTTTTTTAGATACTTCCATCATAAAAAATAAAAAAAGAATTCAAAATCGCCTTTTGATATTTTTCCATATCTGACGCAAGAAAACACTTGTGCAGAGCTTGAGAAGGCCTAAGCTCTTCTGGATGTCAGCAGCAGCTCCACTAACATCAGTGATCATCTCCACCATTCTTGTCTTCGTCTTTAAAGCACAGAACCATGACATCAAAATTGTAAGAAAATTAACGTGGACCTATATATATAGAATAGAATAATCTTCTTTATTTCTTTTCATATCATACCAATAACAAAGATTCTTTTTAAATATGGTACTATTACATTGTATAATCAAAGATATCATTTGATTGGACCCTCGAAATTAAGCCAACTTCTAATAAAACAGAATTTTCTAGAAAAAATTATAAAACAGTTATTGGAAGCAAGTAGAAAAATCATCTACCTCAAAGAGAATCAAAGGTTAACGGAAGTTGTTTCTGCTTAGAATCACCTTTCCATAGAATGTTAAAACAGCTTCTTTACCCAAACGCATCCTAGAATAAAAAATGATAGGTCTCACCATATAATAAAAGTTCATCAATAACTGAATACAATCACTGCAGAATTATTTATTCTTACAACTTCCTACTCCTAGATCAGAATGACATTCGATCTTTACGTAAATGATATACAGGTTGAAGTGAGACTTAATTTACACCACTTAGACCAAATATGATATCATATAAATTTTTGGAGGGTTGTTCACTGAATCAAATAGTAACAGAGTATAATACTTAGGATCTGTTTGAACTGTAACTTCTGACAACAAGAATTTTTACAGGAAAAGTCATTTCAAAGAGGTGCTTTTCTTTCATAGTTTTATTTTGAAAAACAATGAGCAATTTTCTGTGGTTTTTAACTAACAAGACTGCTAACAGTAATGTTATAATACATAACTTCTAGTGAAAAAACTGTCTTTTGATCAAAAACGTTTTTTGCCCAAGCAATTCCAAATGAACCTTTAGACAGCAGGTAGTTTTTATATTTTATTGTAATAATTTGCTGATTGTTTAACAGAATTAGTTTGAGTATATGTTCTTATTGGGTAATCATAGATAAATAATAGCAGTTTTCTTTTAACAGATTGGGCATTTGCAACAAGGGCTGAACCCACCTTCACTAAACATGTTGTACTTCCATGGCGAATATTTTAGTCTTGCCGTCAAAACAGGAGTTATTACTGGAATCTTGTCACTTACTGTAAGTTTTAGTCACAAAACATGTCCTTGGTGGACTTCTTATGTAGGCCCCCTCCAAAAAATATGCTTATGTAGTAATTCTGTTTTTACCATGAAGCTTTATCTGAAAAGAGTTGTTAGCTTCTGTAGCATGAGGGAAGGAGCATGTTAATACTTTCTTTGTCTTACTAACTTATTATTATACTAATCTGACTCCTTACTATTATACTAAGCGAGAACGTGTTTTCTCAAAACAAGGAGAGGTAAGGATGGAGTTCTCCTCAGCTATCATATTTTTTTGACTTTATTTATTAGTTTTTCAAATTTTGAATTCCTTCATTATATCTGGCTTTCTTAAATTCTTCCTTTTAATTTATTAATTATTCCTAATTTTCCTGCACTCTATCCTACAACTCTGTGTGTGTATGTGTGTGCAAAAAACTTTCATCTATCGTTTTCCATAAAACATAAAATTAAAGAGAGATAGAAGGTCTTTTCTTTTATCCGTTTGGTTACATTGTTTCATAATTTTTCTCTATCATCTCACTTTATATGTGTATGAATTGGTAGAAAACTTTCATCCATGGCTTGTATAAATCAAAAAACTACAGAAAAAAATGAGAGAGAGAATGTTTTTCATTATTGATGTGTATTTTTCAAATCCATGTTTATAAAAACGTTACAAGTGTTAATAGGTTGTTTTTGAATAAAAACTAAGTTCTGTAAAAAAAATTTCCAACACTTTTATGTATAAAATATTCTTACTTCGAGTTTTCATATGATATCCAAACAAACATAAATAGGTTAGCATATAAAGTACTCAGCTATTGTTAACACTTTTATTTTTTAAAAATTTTAAATTTTATGATTTATAAAAAAATGCAATAGTTATTTCTTATTTATAGTCTAGATCGAGGATTAGATAAAACGATATTAGACAAGTGATATGACATTAAATTAAATTAGAGATAGAAATTAGACAAGAAATTTATAAATGACAGTTAATCTCACGCAAACAACAATCTCATGAAAGTTAATACTTTATTTTCGTACTTTATATTATATTTTAGAATTCAAAGTATTCTCATGAAGTTGTATGATTTTTTTATATTTTAGTTGTTTCTAAAATTATTTTTATGTGTTTTTTTAATCCAAAATTGATGTGTATATAAACTATAATCATTTTTCATTTTTTTTTTTCTGTGGGTTTTTCACTTGTAAAAAGCTAACGATGGATGAAAATCATGTCCTTGAATGTCACAGGAAGGAATTGCTGTTGGAAGGACCTTCGCTTCTCTAAAAAATTATCAAATTGATGGCAACAAAGAAATGATGGCCATCGGCCTAATGAACATGGCCGGTTCTTGCACTTCCTGCTATGTAACCACAGGTACATATCCTACCATCCTACATGACCCGTAAACTCGATGAATGACAATACGTAATTCTACGATCATGTCATGGAAAATTAAGATGATTGCCTACTTTAATTCTAAATTATCTATTTTTACAGGATCATTTTCTCGATCAGCGATAAACTACAATGCAGGATCGCAAACAGCAGTGTCAAATATAGTTATGGCTGCCGCTGTTCTTGTGACAATGTTGTTCCTCATGCCACTGTTTTATTGTACTCCTATCCTCATCTTATCGGCGATAATCATAACGGCCGTCATTGGGCTCATTGACTACAATGCTATAATTCGATTATGGAAGGTCGATAAGTTTGATTTCCTAGCCTGTGTCAGTGCTTTCTTTGGAGTCCTCTTCATCTCAGTGCAGTCGGGACTATTAATTGCTGTAAGCATTTTGG
Source organism: Posidonia australis (assembly GCA_024699735.1). Taxonomy (NCBI): domain Eukaryota; kingdom Viridiplantae; phylum Streptophyta; class Magnoliopsida; order Alismatales; family Posidoniaceae; genus Posidonia; species Posidonia australis. Next base: position 7,521 of record JAMKQA010037400.1, on the reverse strand, counting down.
TATAAGAACCTTCTCTTCGTTCCTTTTTCCGTTTAATAATGATCTGACCACGCAGTCTCTGGAGCATATTTTCAGGTGGGCATCTCCGTTCTCAAAATCTTCATACAAGTGACAAGGCCCAACACTGTGATACTGGGGAACATACCAGCAACACAATGCTATCAGAATCTCGGCCATTACCGTGAGGCTTGCAGGGTGCCATCCTTCATCATCATTGGCATCGAGTCTCCAGTCTATTTTGCAAATTCCATGTATCTCAAAGAAAGGTTGGTGGTTAAAAGAAACTCTATCAAGTGATTGTTATTGTAAGCTCTATATCTATGGGCCAATCTCATGCTAAACATGATAACAATAGGATCTTGAGATGGGTTCGTGAAGAGGAAGAAAGAGCGACAAGGATGAAAGAAAGTGACATAAAATGTGTCATTCTTGACTTGGCCGGTAAGCAATATTTTAAGAGCTGTGATGTGTGACTTTCCACAGCAAAATTCATGGTGCTCTAGGATGCAAAAATATGTAATTCCAACCTCTTGATTTCAGCTGTGACGGCTATTGATACCAGTGGCATAGAAGCACTGACAGAGCTGAAGAAGACATTGGAGAAGAGAACACTCCAGGTGAGAAAAATTCCGTTACTCAAGAACTCACTGCTTCTTAACAGAAATCCTATTGAAATCTTGCTTTTCCACTCGTATTTATCATTTGCTGGAAAGTAGATTGTCCTCGCAAATCCATCAGGAGAAGTCATCGACAAACTCCACCGATCAGAGCTGCTGGAGATGTTTGGATCAAGTGGTCTCTACATGACAGTTGCTGAAGCCATTGCTGCTGTTTCATCGACTTTTAAGGAGCAGCCCTGACGATGTAGATCTTTGTAGCATGTAGGAAGTAGGATGTTTCCTTGTATGTTGTCCTGGCAAAGCCGATGCCTGCCCAAATGTTAGTTCAATCTAACAGTATGTAACAAGCAAACTATGTATATTGAGCTCTTCCAAGAAGAGATTTTTGAGTTTAGACGAAATAAGAACAATAAAATTTACAAACAGCATCAATTAGTAGAAAGCAGCTGGCTTCTTCTTGTCATAGGTTGGCTGCAATATGAGTGAACAATATCTGGCGAAACTAGAGAAATTTCTGTAGGATGAAAAAAACTAACAAGAAAGAAATTCTATTCACGTGGATTCGGATGAATACTGAATGGAGATTTCTTGCGAGCTGCAGTTCACAAATATCACCACCTAAAACCGCAAAAGAAAAAGATGTATAGATCAAGAAGCTTGTCAAGAAATAAGGCACAGAGAGTAACCCCTCCAAAGATTTCCACCAGTAGAAATGAATTCGAGAATGCAGCCATTGGACTGCTTAAACAATACTAGCCAGGCATCCAGTGATCCATTCTTCATAGTGGCATAACTAAAATAGTATAGCAATGATTTGCTCCATTTGAAGTAGGCTACAAGATCGGTAATACATTAGATTTCATAGTGCTCAGATCCTCAGATAGTATAGAGGAAATAAAATTTCTGTAACAAAGTGAAAGAATTCCATTCATTGTTAAAGTATTAACCCATACCAATTATATATTTGAAGACCAAATCAGAACATCGTCCTCACAAGCCATAGAATGAGTTGCAAGCACAAAAGAGAAGGAAAATAAATGGTACATGTGAAATTCCGTACTAAAACTCAAAAGGTCTAATCAAATATCTTCATGAACTCACAATTCTGTTTGTCTTAGTCTTCACTGTTCCATCAATATCTCAATCTTCAACCTTAGTATGAACTGAATGTAGGAATATAAGCCGTCGCACAATCCCCTCAAATTTCTTGAGAAGACCAACTTGAATAAGAGTAATTCTAACATCTGCCTATTTTATCTTCCATTATCAAACATCTGAGTGATAAGCAACACCACAGTGAAAACAAATACCTTTGCATCAACAACAATTGGAAAATTTCAAGTGTAATTTCTTATATGCATGCTCCATATTTCCAGAATAAGAAAGTGTGCACTTGTACAAAGCAATTGAACAAATGAAACAACACAGTAATGAGAGAGAAGCATGCAACAATACCGACAAGTTTTAAAAATTCAGAGCATTACTGAGCAAAAATAAAATTAGAGAGCTTTGAGTTTAAAACATTTTGTGATCGTCAAAGCAAATTACCTCTACAATGACAATTAAAATGACATCAAGAATTATGATAACGATAGCTACCAAGTATTTTAGGAAGAATTACTTCAGCAACCATCCAGGTATTATAGTATAACCATATAAGAAACCTAAGATTCACTATTTTACTAGAGCTCCTACCAGGCTCTCAATTATTAAGGTGGGTGTTAGAGGTTAAAAAACAAGATTAGATTAGCCCGTAAAAGAGTTTACAAGGATATATATACATGTAAACCTAGAGTAAATGGATACATGATGTAGCCTAAAATCCATTACTACCAATAAATAATATCACTAATACTCTTCCTCAAGCAGACAAATCCAACTTGTCACAAAGAGACTTAATTAAAGGTATTTGTTGCTAGACCCTTTGTGAAGATATCTAATGGTGCACATGGTGTGGAGATAACTTCTTTTATCGCTAAATCTCGTACCTAGTGGCAATCAACTTCAATGTGCTTTATTCTTTCAAAAAACATAGGATTACTAGTAATAAATATTGCAACTTATTTATCACAATGCATTTGCATAGGAGATTGAAATGAGAACCCAAGTTCACTTAACAATAAAGAAAGCTAAATCATCTTACATGCAGTTTATGTCATAATCCTATAGTCTACCTCCACATTGGACCAAGAAACTACACTTTGCTTTTTTACTTAGCCAAGTCATCATATTTCCGTCTACATAAGTACAATAACCAAATATAGACTTCCTATCTCCTTTGTCACTTGCATAACTCGAGTCTGAATAAACTTCTACCTATAGATGACCATGTTTCTTATATACCAATCCCTTTCTAAGTGCTCCTTTGATGTAGACAAATACATGAATGACACCTCTCCAATGAACCAATCGAAATTCATTCATGAATTTACTCAGTAATTCTACAACATATGAGATATTAGGACGACTAACTATAAGATACATTACTAATCAATAGGTGTTGACTCTAACTTGCATCCCAACAAATCTTTTCCTGAAGCGAATCAAGAACATATTTTCTCTAAGATAACGTAAATTTATTGTGATCATTAGCGAATTCTATCCCAAAAGAAATACGATGTTCCATATCATTTGTAACAAAATACTTTCTCAGATGCTTCTTAATTTCTGCAATCCCTATTATGTTAGACCTAATCAAAATGATGTCGTCAACATACACAACAAGAATAACACTGCCACTACCATATGTCCTGATGAAAACAGAATGATCAACTACACACCTCTTGAATCTTAATTTCACTACAATATTACTGAACTTTTCAAACTATACTCGTGGACTCTATTTGAGACCATAGGTAGCTTTCCTAAGGTGACAAACCTGACTCTTTCTCCAAGCAATATACTCTAGAGATTGCTTTAAAAGAATTGTCTTTTGTAGATCACCATAAAAAAAAACATTTCGAACATCTAACTAATGAAGATCCCATGATTAACTGACGACAAGAGATAGTAAAACACATATAGAGTTCAATCTGACCACAGGTGAAAAGGTCATAGCATAATCCACATCAAAATTTTACGTGAGCAAAACGAAGGGCAATAGGTATATCAAGATCAGCAAATAAAGAACCAACTAATGAAGAGGAAGGTGTAGGCATAACTATTGATTGAGTCACCTTAAGGCAACAAGTGTAAATGTTTAAGGGACAATCAACAATAATAGTAGAAACACTAACAACACTCTCAATCTGAACGATATCTACTAATGAACGAAGAGAAATCATCACCAATGGATTTGTAAGAGACGAACTAAAAAAAAATGAGGTGGACTCAGAAAAAGTAACATCAGCTTATACAAGATATCAACATGTCGTAGGATTGTAATAGCAATGTTCCTTTTAGGTCTTAGAATATCCTACAAACACAGACTTGATAGAACAATGAGATAATTTGTCAAGTTCAAGGAAGAAATTCTAAACATAACAAACACAACCAAAAACACGAGGACGAAGATGAAATAAAGTATCACAAAGACACAACCATCAAAAACGAATATCACCAAATAGAACAGAAAAAGGCATCCTATTAATGAGATAGAACACAGTAAATATAGCATCAAATCACAAATATTTTGGAACGGATATATAAATCATAATAGCACGGGTAATATCAAGAACATGTCGATATTTTCTTTCAGTAACACTATTTTGTTGAAAAGTACGAGGACACGATGCTTAGTGAAAAATTCTCGAAGATGAACAAAGAACAACTATGTCATTCTGAACAAACTCAAAAGCATTATTAGTATGAAATAACTTGAGAGAAATAGAAAATTAAGTTTTTATTTCAATAAAAAAAATTTAATTACTTCATGTACATGAGACCGACCTTTTAACAAAGACCTAAGACACATAAGAGTAATCATCCACAAAAACAATATAATACCTAAAACATGACACAAATGGAATACAAATTGGATCCCAAATATCAGAATAAATTAGCTTAAAAGGACATTATCTGACAAAACTGGAAGGATGATGACATGTAGCACAATGATACTTACTTAAATAACTTGTTGAAGCTTCTAATGAGATAAATGACCTAACTAATAACGCCACCATTGAGTAAAAAAGGATTATGAATTATTGTCTTAACAAAGGGATACAATCTCCTACATATAGAAGAACCCATGCTTAACCCACAAGTAATTTAATAAACAGATAATAACTGGTCTATAGAAGGATCCTATTATTTTAATACTCTCCCTTAAGTTGAAGCATAAAAACCAATTATGCTCAGCTTGTTACACATAGACAGATAGTAACTAAAGAAAACTAATTTAGTAAATACATCTATAAATTGAATAAAGGAAGATGTATAAGGACTAATGATCTATCAAGTAAGAACTACATTTCTTATAAAGTGACAATCCACCTCGATATGTTTGGTTCTCTCATGAAATACTAGATTATTGACTATATAAATAACAGCTTGATTGTCATAGTACATAAGTATCGATTCATTTAAAGGAAACCCAATCTTAGTCAAAAAGATTTTAATCCATAATATCTCACAAGTTATATAGGCCATAGCTCTGTACTCAACTTCTACACTATACCAAGATACTATGTTTTGCTTTTTTTTTCTCCATGTGACTAACTTTCCTCCAATAAAAGTACAATAATCTGAAATTGACTTCCTATAAGGTTATGAGTATCTAACAACTTGTGTATGTCGATTACACCTGTAAAGCAAGCATCCACCTGGAGAACCTTTCAAGTAAGCCAATATATGCAAGGAAGCTTTCCAATGAATAAGTAGGTTTATGCATAAACTAGTCATATCACAGCAAGATATATCAACTTCTCAACCAATCGTTTGTACCTCCTCATGACTTTCATACCATGTCTTCATACTATTCACGAGAGAGACAATTATCCTACAATCATTTGCAAACCAGTCAACACAAAGGTGCATACACGCACACACACATACACACACACACACCACAAATGTGCCCACAAAGCATATAACTATGCATGGAATAGACATGACAACCCATGGATTCGTTCCCAACCAACGGTGAAGGCTACAAGAGCCATCGGAAGGGAAAGGAAGGGCCGACGGAGTGATAGGAGGCTATCGGAGGAGGGATGAGGGCCAACAGACTGCAGGAAGGCAGCTACTGCAAGGTTCAACGCCAGCAACTAGAGAGAGGCTCGACGACAGCAAGAGGCAAAGAGGAAGAAGAAGAAGTGGATTAAGGTTAGGGTTTGTGTTTTTGAAGCTAAGCTCTGGATACCATATTAAGTAAAAGAGAATTATGAATTATTGTCTTAACAAAGGAATACAATCTCTTATATATAGGAGAATCCATACTTAATCTATAAGTAATCTAATAAACGAATAATAACTAGATCCATATAAGGATCCTATTACTTTAATAGACATAAAAGAGGAAACTCCTGTAAAGAAATAGAAGACACCAATCCCTTGGCCATGACCATACTCACGGTCCAAGCCAATCTTTTTTTCAATCTTAGGTCCTAAAAAAGTACAGTGATATGGGAAAAAAGTTACATAACAAAATAAAACTTTGGTGATGACACTAATGGAAAGTAAATTTACACAAAAGTCTGGAACATAAATGAAATTATCAAATTGTCAACAAGAAGAGACATGAACTAACCCTTCACCAACAACTTAACAAGACCTACCATCGGTAACGGAGACAGAGGTCATGACTACCTAACTGTGAGTGAAGACTCCAAAGTCTATAATTCAAGAATGGTCCTTAAAGATTAGGTAAGTATCAATACCTATCATGATATTTTGACAATATGAGAAGCAATGGTGGTAGACTGATATTGGAGGAACTTTTCATACTTGACTTGTAAAACTGGAACAGTAACAGAAGCAACTGACTCCCCCTCTGCAGTATCTGTAGTCACATGTTGAACCTACTTTGGCCTACCAAACTTATTCTAACATCAATTATATGTGTGATTAGTACAACCATAGTGGTCATACTTCCGAGTACTAGGTCTTCTCCCTGAACCATGACCTCTTCCTAGCCACGACCATGGCCACTAGTGGATGTGACCATGGTCGACTGATTTAAGGGACTCGACGACGTGCATGCGCAAATACATAAGGCCCAAACAAAAGTAGATGATAAAAATGAAACAACATCTGTACCAAGGATATGACCATAAATATGAGTCACAACATCCAAATATAAACCAAAAAAGAACTTAGCCACCACCAAACCATCTCGATACTGTATAAGAGTCTGATAACCAGGGAGAATCAACTATAATATGCTTCACTTTGCGATGAACTCAAAAAAACACAAAAAATGCTTTCGCCTACAAAAGGTGGTTTTAACCATTTAACTTTATTGTCGTATCACTTCGAAGCCACGCATCATCGAAGGAGGAAGAAGAAGCCATTGTCGACACATGGAATGGCTAAAACACAAGCACAAGGTCTAAACTAATACAAATCAACACAATCAGACCAAACATGCTTTGAAGAGGCACGAATAGGACGCACAACCACCTTATGACATTACAAGGCAGCCTAGTACATCAACCCTACCAACGACAAGGTTGTACAGCTGTCAGAAGGGACAGATGACGCCATTGGAAGGCTTGGACTGCCTAACACTGCTGAACAACAGGAAAGGAGAGGAAGGAGGAAGATTCTAGGCCAGCAAAGAGGGGAGGAAGGACTGATCAGTCGACGAAAGGGCACAGATGGCAATGGCAGTGTGTGTAGGCAGAAAGGAGGAAAGAGGAGGAAGGTTCTGGGTCGACAGAGGGAGGAGAAAGGGCCGACCAACCGACGAAAGGACCCAAACGACAATGGCAGGGCCAATGGTGGCAGCACGTGTAGGCGA
>JAMKQA010037399.1:0-10652 GCA_024699735.1 Posidonia australis | reverse complement strand
CCCCCCACTCGAGAGCCTCAAACTGGCATTCCAGTTGCAGCACAGCGGTGGGTCGGTTTGCGTAAGTCCGAACCCCTCCCCCCCCCCCCCCCCGCTCCCCTTCCTATTCTACACCCCAAGAGGCCTCCCGACTTCTCACGTTGATGCGTTCTTCCTCTGTACCCTTGCTTGAATGAAGATACCTGATCGGCCCGACTTTCCCAAATGCCCACCACTGGTCCTTCTTTCTGGGTATTGATTCGTTGAAGTGGTGGCAATGTCATTCCGATCCTCCACCCTGGTCGGGAGAGACAACTACCAAGCAGATTGGTGCCGTAATCCGTCAAGCTGCTGGCGGTGCTTGTGATCGTCGTTGTATGTTGCTTAAAAACTAAATCAAAAGCATACAATTGTCTACCTGCCTGTAGCAACTAATTGTGTCGGAAACCAAAATATCACCTTTCACACCAGAACCTCTGGATTCTTTTTTGGTTTCTTCGCAGATTGAAAACGACAACATGGATCACCAAGAATGCATTTCTGGCAGAAACATTCAAAGCAGAGGTCGTAGGAGAGAGATAATGGCAAACCATAAAAAAAACGCTCACTAATTCCCAATTCCAGGTGAGTGGAGACAAAAGTTGGGATCTTTTGCAGTCGTGGGAGAGGAAAGGAGTCAAAATGGATTTATCGCAAGAAGAGAACGGCGGTTAGGGCAAAATCCCGATTTTTCCAAAGTCACGGAAGGTGTTGTTTTGAAGGGAAATTGCTTCTCCTTTCTCTGTTGCCAGAGGAGAGGGACGAGGACGCCGATGCTGACGGTGGTGTTGTGAACCTGGACACGTGCACATTTTTGTTGCCCAGTGGATTACCAGCCTCTTCTGCCTTTGGCGTCTCCTCTCCTCTTTTTTTACCTTTTTATTTCACTCTGGGGGGCCAAACCCAATTGCTGTATCTGAAAACAAAAATATGAGTTAAAAAAAATTATGGAACTAGTAAATACCCAACAAATCAAGTACTCAGAAGCATGTAATCACCACAAACCATTGTCCCTGTTCGGCTCCCTAGTCCCATACATAAATAACTTTGCGTTAAGTAGTGCCATATGACGCAAACAAGTTAACTTTTACAAAAACGTAATTTACGACAAAAACACATTTAATTCTATTAGTTTATGTAGTAATGAAGTGGATAATCCTGATAACAAATAACATAATAAGAGAATAATCATCGTAAGAAAAAAAAGAGGAAGTAAATATCATGTTGGTACCTTTAACTATACTCCTCCACATGTGTGTTTTCAGTCACCATCCTTACCTTTTTGTCGTCTTCCTCCGCCACCTCATCTCCCTTCTCATCTCCACCCACTTCATCTTCCTCCTCAAAAACACCATCGTCCTCACCTTCTTCACTAAGTCCAAGCACTAACACCCCTTCAATGCGGTCTCCACCTCCTCCTTTAAGTCGTCGCCGATGTCAACAATAACATTTGCAGATCAAGTTTGATTATGTTGTCCATTTACAGATCTACAAATCAAGCTTGATCATGCTCGTTGAGGAAAGCATGAGCGTTTTGCTTTAGCCTATAGGTAGTAGTTCGATGTAAAGAAGCTACAAAGATCGTCGTTGTTAAGAAGTTGAACTTGTGGGTGGAAGCCAGGGAGAAATGGTTAAAACAGTGGAAAAAAACTTTCAAAGGTATTGTTAAAATATATGAAAGTATGAAACTACATGTTACACAAGAGGAAATATCCTAAGAAGACCTCTCTTCACTCTTCCCTGTCTCCAACCCTACTAAAATCCCAAAAGATGTACTCCACCGTGAAATCCCGACTCCATGTTGTCATCTCTCCCCTTCTCCCTTGCTAGAAGCAATGGAGGTGCAAACTAAGCTTTCCATGCCATATCTACTTTGCCTCTGCCTCGTTGACGTCGACAAGCACAATGTGGACCTAAAGAAAACCACGTAGGAAAATCCTAATGCATTTTATTTTTGCCTCTTGTGCAACATGTAGTTTCATACTTTTGTGCAACATGTAGTTTCATACTTTATTGTTATGCCTTAGGATTTTCAAAACAACACCTTCCGTGACTTTGGAAAAATCAGGATTTTGCCCTAACCGTCGTTCTCCTCTTGCGATAAATCCATTTCGACTCCTTTCCTCTCCCATGACTGCAAAAGATCCCAACTTTTGTCTCCACTCACCTGGAATTAGGAATTAGTGAGCGTTTTTTTTATGGTTTGCCATTATCTTTCTCCTACGACCTCTGCTTTGAATGTTTCTGTCAGAAATGCATTCTTAGTGATCCATGTTGTCGTTTTCAGTCTACGAAGAAACCAAAAAAGAATCCAGAGGTTCTGGTGTGAAAGGTGATATTTTGGTTTCTGACACAATTGGTTGCTACAGACAGGTAGACAATTGTATACTTTTGATTTAGTTTTCAAGCAACATACAACGACGATCACAAGCACCGCCAGCAGCTTGACGGATTACGGCACCAATCTGCTTGGTAGTTGTCTCGCCCGACCAGGGTGGAGGATCGGAATGACATTGCCACCACTTCAACGAATCAATACCCAGAAAGAAGGACCAGTGGTGGGCATTTGGGAAAGTCGGGCCGATCGGGTATCTTCATTCAAGCAAGGGTACAGAGGAAGAACGCACCAACGTGAGAAGCCGGGAGGCCTCTTGGGGTGTAGAATAGGGAAGGGAGCGGGGGGAAGGGATTCGGGCTTACGCAATCCGACCCTCCGCTATGCTGCTACTGGAATGCCAGTCTGAGGCACTCGAGTGGGGGGAGCTTGGGATTATTGTAATTGAGGCAATCGAAATTTTTCCTTCTTTTTCTTCCGATCCTGGAATATATTTAGGACATGTTTGTGCGTAAAATTTGACAGGAAATAGAATTCCAAAGTCAACAGGATTTATCAGTAAATGAAAAGTAAGAGAAACTAATTTCCTGTTGACCAAATTTCCTGTTGTTTGTGTCTATTCAGAAAAACAAAAGAAACTAGAATATAGGTTTTTTTACTTATCAACAGATTTCAAAAGAAAGCAGACATTGATAATTTGATAATTATTAACTTAAAACTCAATCAAATATCTCTCAAAATATAAATTTGAGTCATACAAAAGATCAAATAACATTACAAATTCTTAGAAAAGAATTACAATAATCAACCATGTCACATAGAATTCATGATATTTTCACACATTTGATCTGTTTTTTCTTTTTTTTGTTCTTGAGTTAATACAATACCATTATATATTTCTTCTTCCTCGTTCAACTCTTGAACAACTTCTGGAAGATTGACTTCTAAAATTTCTTCTAATTCATCTTCAAGATCTTCAAGTAAATCTTCACGATCCACTTTACGAATAAAATTATGAAGCAAAAAACATACTAAAATAATCTTAACTTGTGTTTCAAAAGAGAATGGCATATAACCTCGAAAAATAGCGAAACAATGTTTTACCACTCCAAATGTGCGCTCGATTACAGACCTTAATTGAGAATGTCTATAATTGAAGTTCTCTGCAGCATTAGTTGGTAACCGATCAACATCATACTCACTCAAGTGATATCTAACACCACAAAATAGACATATAAATTCAGGTCGATCTAGGATTAAAAAAAAGGGTTATGCAGTAAGATTAACAAGAGAAACAACTAACAAAACATAAATACCCGTTAACCAAACCAAAATTCTTCTCAAAACAACCCAATGGCAGACCTGCACCAAGATTGCTAAAGAAACACATATTACCTACAATGACAGATAAAGAACAGAGAAGTTCCAATATTTTCAATCTGTAAGCAATTCAAATTTGTCTACGTAACAGGTAACACTCATTCCAAGGAACCAACTCGAGTACTTGAGTTGGCTAGGGGCTTTGTGATTCCATAATCTCTACTAGATTTCAAATCATGGTGTCAACAGCTAAAACTATCATTTCAAAGAAAAAACAGAGAAAAAAACACCCCTCAATCCATTGAATACCTGAACTTTGCCTTGGAACTTACAAACCCTAAAAGGTTTTAATTCATGAAAATCTTATAATCAGCAAGTTGTTGGGATTTTATTCATCTGCCATTGGTAACAACATGGGTCTTTCAAAGTTTCACTGTACAGAGCTAAATGTATAGGTTACAAAGTAGTCTACAAACCCATAAAGAGCAACTTTGATGAAGAACATTCAGGCAATCGGCATTTACAGTACCCTTACTCTTTATATTATTTGTGATAATTATTTAGTTAAACAACACCATTATGCTATACATTTGTTATTCAATGATTTCAAATATTTCCTCTGCAGAACTAAATACTTTCAAGAGCCACCATTGCAATAAGCCACTAACAATCGGAGTCGATAAAGAACAGAGAAGTTCCGTTACCTCGCGGCTTCCGAAGTGGTTGGCGGTAGTTGGGCGCGGAGGTGGAGGTGGAGGGCGTGGAGGACCTGGACGGCGCGGAGGACGGCGGAAGACCTGGATGGCGTGGAGGTGGAGGTTGAGGGCGTGGAGGACCTGGACGGTGACGACGGCGGGGAAGAGGACGGCGGAGAGGAGGAGGACGGCGACGAGGGGGAAGACCTGGAGGAGGACGACGGCGGGGACGAGGAAGAGGACGACAGGGAGGGGGAGAACCTGGACGGTGAGGAGGAGGACGGCCGGGAGTGGTTTTCGCGAGAGGAGGTAGGGATTCGTAAAAGAAATAAGATTCTTTTGAAATAATTTCTGACGAAATGCACAGATATCATCATTTTAGTTGGTAAAAAAGAAATGAGATTCCATCAAATCATTCATTTACTGTACTTTTTAGACATACAAATCCTAACTTACTTGCATTTTCATACGAACATTGTATTCCTGTTACTTTACATGGTGTTGATGGTGCCTTCTCTTGTGGTGGCATAAGAAAACCTTGATTTTGGCGTAAAGTTGCAAGTTCAATGTGTTCATTTAGGAAAAATTGTGTTTTCATACGAATAATTCCGTTTCAGTTCTGTTTTTTTAGATATACTAGTTAATATCTTAAGGGGACATTTTTTATGTAGGTGCCTACATATAAGGAGTATGTTGGTAACTTTTTATTTTTCATAAAGACATAAAAAAGAAGAAATAAACATATAGATATACTTATTAGATATCCATAAATACATAGTGAAATTTTCATTTAAATCAAACAACCATTAACCTTTAATTTAAAGGTCTTAAATTTCAACATATTTTGTCAAATTTTAACCTTTAAATTTTAGATTAAAATTTAACGGTGAATATAACTCAGAATAGGATGAAACCTTAACACATATTAGATTATATTATAGATTAACTAATTATATAATTAGATTTTATTTTAAAAAAGAGGAAATTAAAACGAATGGGGTGCCTACAGGAACATTTTCCTATAGGCACCTACACAAACCATTTCCTGATATCTTAAAATGGTTATTGATTGTACTAGTTTATTTTCTCTAAAAATATTTCCTTTTTCTCAACTTTTTTTTTGTATGAACTAGCACTCTATCAGACTAAGGATGGCGTAGTCTGGTAAAAAATGGCCCCTTGCATAAGTCAATGTTCGACAAGACATATAGCCACCAACCATTTATGATAATACACGAATAGTACCTTCCCTTTTCCAAGGATGGCATCTATAGACAATGCCTGTAATGTTGAAACTGAGCACCAGGATCGTCATGAAGTCAAAATCAGCCAAAACATAATGCAACGTCCAATCTTACATAGACTAATGCAACTCATGAAGTCAGAATCAACCAAAACATAAATAATTCGTTAGTACGCGAAGCAGCCAAAAGAACACCTTTCACCCGCAGAAACAGCGATTATTTCATATTATTCACATAGGCAGAATATTCAATTCAGCTCCAAATATTCATACTATCTTGGTCAGCTTTATTTTCATACTATCATACTATCATAAGGATATTTTTCTTATGCAAAGCTCAAAGCCTTGAAACATACCAGCAGGGAAGAGTATCGACGGGAGGTGGAGGAGGACGAGTTGTGTCAGTGGGTTAGGGCACGAGGGAGAGGAAGACGAACGTCGACAGGTTGAGGACGACGACGATGGTGCTACGTCGAAGGTCGAAGACGACGGCGTTGCGTCGGAGGTCGAAGACGACGGCGCTGCGTCGGAGGTCGAAGACGACGGCGCTGCGTCGGAGGTCGAAGACGACGACGCTACGTCGGAGGTCGAAGACGACAACGCTGCATCGACGGGTCAGGGCACGGGGGAGACTGATTACCGTCGACGGGTTTAGGACATAGAAGAGAGGCGTCGGCGGGTTAAGGAGGAGAACGTGGGAGAGGAAGAGGGGCCAAAGGTGAGAATCGTAGGAGAGGGAGAGAGGCAAGGATCGTGGGGGTGGGCTGTCAAAGGAAATAAATCCGTCGAAATCGCACGATCAGAGGTGGGAAACGAGAAGGGTGAGAATCTACTAAAATTCCACAGAGAGGGGTGAGAAATGAAAAAATTTGGTCATTATATACTCCAGAAAGTAAAGAAAATAGATTTTCTTTGAAATCATTTCTAGTCAAGTGCACAAACAGTATTATTTTGTATGGTCAACAGGAAATGAGATTCTCATCAAATCATTTCCTGTGCTTTCTAGGTGTACAAACCCCTCCTTAGTGGTGATAGTGTGGTTTATTATTTAAGCATGAGATGGAATTTTATTAAGTTAATTATTGAGTTTGATTTATATTTTGGTGGTTAATATAAGCGATTATATCAATCATGTGTTGATGATTATAAATTTTGAAATCAACGGACATTCAAAATGGTTAAGTAGTAAAGTGAATATTTTATTTAAGTAGATTTGGTACAACTTGACCCAAGTGTGTGGTTGGAATCGAATTTTACTTGTAATATGTGTTTGAGCTAGCATGGGTAATAGACAGTGTAAATGTGTAGTTGAGATTTGATACAATATGGAAGTGTGCGTTGTTGGTACCTTAATGTAAATATTATTAGACTTTTTTTTAAGCTGAAAGGGAGAGGACCGTGAAAAAAGAAAGAAATAAAAAAGACAAAAGGAGAACGAAGGGCTAACATTGGAAAGGGAAAAGAAAGAGAGAGGGGAGACAGTGGGTGAGAAAAGGAAAAGACGGGGTGGCATAGTGGAGGAAAAAGAATATGAAGAAAGAAAAAGAGGCAAACGACGTAGGGAAAAAAAGATGAAAGAGAGAAAATAAAGAGGGATAGCCATGAGAGAAGAAAAAAGAAGAGAAAGAGTGTGTAGGTGCATGACGAGAATATTTATTTTTCTTACTTCTCTCTTTAGTTTTCTTGTATACATGGGGCCAATCTTGGGACTAACAGTTCATGGAGGTGCTAGGAGCTTCAAAGATTAGGAATGAAGGAGTGGTTGTCGAAGAAAACTTGAAGAGACACTAGACGAGAAGATTTGTCATTGCTCGTTGCAACTCACCGACAGAAGGCGCACATCATCAAGGTACATGCTCCATCAAGTTTTTTTTTAATTACATTTAGACATGCAATCATGTTCATGTTTGAGTACTCTTGTTGTGGGTATAATTTATGGTATTTTTAATTGAATTTATAAAGTCTTTTTAGTGATTGAACAAATTAGGAAAATTCTCAGATTTTACGATTCATTATAGACATGTGTAATTTATATCTTGATTTCTACATGTCGAAATCTAGAAATTTCAATTAGGTATGGCAAATAACTTTTTAATCTACATTTTGGTATATTATATGAATTTTTGCTATAATGGTTTTTCAGTGGCATATTCTTGTAGGTGTTATGTTCACAATTATGACATATATAGATTGTTTTAATGATATCTTGAGATTTTGATATCAAATTTAGATGTTTCAATAGTTGTTAGAAAGATAATTAGAGATCTTTTCAATTATCTATGGCTTGTATTTTTATTATGCTATTTTGGAATAAAAATTGGGTGATTTTAGTAGTAGTTTTTTTTACTATACCTTGATTCCCAAAATGTCGTTTGTATCTTGATTTGAGTATGTCTCGAATTATAGGAGTCTAATTTCTATAAATTTGGTTTTGTAGGAAAGAAAACTTTGAAATGTTTAAAATGGTATATTATTTCACAATGTTTGTATGAATGGATTGTGAGTTCTGATGTGAATAATAATGCTCTATAACTAAGGGTACGAGTGTCTCACATGTATTGTTGGTGCGGAGTGGTAATTTGATTTCCAGAATGACCCTTATACTTTGTTTTGGTCATAACTTAACTCCAATATATAAGATTTTAGTGATTTAGGATGTATTAGAAATATAACTTAGAGATCTTCTAAATGATATATAGCAATGATTATTATAGTACTAATTTGAATTTTTAAATTAGAATTTTCAATAGTAGTATTTTGAGTCAGGATAAGATATTTGATAACATAAATTGTTTATATGCTTATGTTGTATGCTGAGATGTTTATGATGGAATTTGGACTATATTATTATTGTAGTTTGTTGATTCTAGCTTGTGTTTAATACATAGAATTTATAGATAATTTACTATACTTAATTAGAGATTTTTTGTGATATTTATTTTGTTGTGGTGGTATTATTAATGATGTGAGTATGTTGCCTTTACTTGTCGATGTCTCAAATTGTAGATGTTAGATTCTTATGTTTTATATTGCATATGATAGATGGTTTACTTATTTTCATCTTGGTATATGGTTTGCATTTTTTGAACTTATGCAGTGGATTTTATGTTCTGTTATTAGTGGTAGTATTTACTGTCTGGTTTTGTCAGCTTTGGTTGTGTGTTGGTGGTGCAGACCACCCATGCATGTTCACAGGTTGGGCCACGTGGTTTTGCAGTTTTATGAGTTGTCGTCTGTGTTTTGTAGTTTTGTGTGCTACTGTTAATTGATTTTAAAATGATTTTCAAAATGATTTGAGAAGATATTAAGAATGTTTTTAGAAAATATTTTTATTATTTTTTATTTATGGAGTACGAGAAGTTACCGTTGTAATCTATGGACCAATGGGATTGAGACTGAGGTAGGGGTGCAAATGGATCAGATATGGTACGTATATGGGTGTTACCATATCTGTACTGTTTTCAAAATGCGAATACGGATATCATATGGATAGGAAATTTATATATCTATATCCTTAAGAAACGGATATGGATACGGAATGGATAAAAGGGGATCGAATACGGATAAAGTCGGATATAAAAACGGATATGACGATATACACATTACATAATTAACAATATTTTCATATAATTATATATTTTAAGTTATTTAGTATATATGAAATAAAAATAATATATATCAAAAATAAAAAAAAAATAGACATAATGATAAGTTAGACTTACCCTTTCTAAAATAAATGAAGTTATGAATTCAAAAGTTTAATATTTCATCATTATGGATGTATAATTAATTAATGATTAATAAAAAATATCATATTTTACAACATATTTTGTTAATTAAAGTTAGTAAAAGCTTATAAGTGACAAAGTAAAATCCTCGTAAAGTAGATAAATAATTTGACAAAATCAAAATTAATCCATGGATCTTAATCTACATCATTTGGATTAAATACATGTCAAAACCTATATCATTTAGAAACTTTTAATATACATATCTATTCATGTACAAATTCAACGATTTTAAAGCGAGAATCACTAGATCTCTAAGTAGACATGTAAATCGGCCCAGGCCCGTGAAAAAATCACGTGGGTCGGGCCGAGCCGGGCCTAACGGGCAGGCCCGCCAAGGCCAGTAGAGTAGGCCCATTTAGGCCCACGAATACTCCCTGGACCGGGCCGGCCCATGCACAGTAAAAAAACATATTGTTTATAAAAAAAATTTAATTTTTTTTTTAAATAGGTTTTAAAAATAAAAAAATAAAAATTTTTGGATTAAACGACTGGATTTTTGCAACGGCCATTTTTTGTTTTTTTTTTTAAATTTCAATAATTTTATCTTATAAGTACCCCCTCAACCCATTCATTTTTCTTCACAACTCAATCTTCTCTTCTACAACTTTCTCAACAACAAATTTCTCCCAGTTTTCAAAAGAGGATTTTCAAGTGAAGATTTCGCTGTTTGGCTTTGATTCTGCCCGGTCTTCTGCTCTTCAGACTCCAGTCTCCACGCGACACTAGCTGAGCCAGCAACATCAAAATTTCTTTACTTCTAATCCTTCCAAATTCTTTACTTCTAATCCCTCCTTTTTTGGGTTTTGGTTTTTGTGGGTTAAGGGCTTTATTATTTTATATTCATTTTTTTATATTAAAATGGAAAATATTGGTAATGTTGGTAGCCATGACTATATCCCTAGTATGGAGTCAGATCAGCCTCAGTGTACCCCAACACATACTTCATAATCCACAGCCACTAAAAAACCTAGGAAACAAAGTTCTTGGTTTTGGAAGTATGTTACATTAAACCCTGTAGATCAAACTAGGTGTTACTGTAATTATTGTAATACCACATACACATGTCCTAGGGGAGGAGTGTAGGTCATATATCTAGATATTTACAAAAATGTATATCCAAATATAATAAAGATGACAACACAGATTTAAAACAATCAAAATTACAAGTAGGATCTAGTGGTATAATTAATTGGAAATATAATACAGAAGAAGTTAAGGAAGGAATAACTAAATTTATAGTAGAAGACGAA
>JAMKQA010037398.1:0-11515 GCA_024699735.1 Posidonia australis | reverse complement strand
TGTTTCCAAAACAATATAAATATCCAATCCAAAATATTCTAGATATGATTTAAAATCAATAATTACCGTAATGTGTACTTCTCCCATTAAATCTAACTTGAGTAATTCACTAGATTATGCTTGAAAACAAATTTAGCTATTTAGATATCTTATTAATCAAAAATAGTAACATCTATGGATAATGAAACATTCATATATTAGAAGAATACTCTCACTTTGATATTGTATTGGTGGAGATTTCATCAAGATAGCAAGTTCCCATTTTTTTCGTGTCTCTGATACAAATAATAAAGACAACATTAAATGAATTTTAAAACTGAAAAAAAAAATATACATCGATTTTACATTGTTTGGTGAGCAAAAGTTTTGTTCATTTATAACAAAGACAAACATCATATGTACATGGAATACCTTGTACTTTTAAATCAACGAATAAATTAAAAGACAAACATCATATGTACATGCAATACGTTGTACTTTTAAATCAACGAATAAATTAAAAGAAGAAATCAATGTGTTCCATGTCCTTTTGTTTTCGAAAGTTATGATACACAAATAAATAAAGTCAAAATTTAAAGAACAAATTTAGTGTGGTCTTAAAAAAGGAAATATATGTATCACATATCTTTTTCTTTTGAAAAGTTATGATACACAAGATATAATTAAAAAAATAAATATAATCTACTCTATAAAAAATGTCATGTAGCTTTTTTATTGCTTTGTGAAAAATTCTTCCTTGCTTAGTTATATGGGCTGGAATAAGATTATATATACCTTTAATGGCATAAAATGAACTATTAAACAAATAAAAATAAACTTAAAAAAATAAATTAAATATAAAATGAATTTAAATAATTGACAAAATAATTAAAAAAGGAGATCAATGTATCCTATATCCTTTTGTTTTGGAAAGTTATGATATACAAAGAAATAAAGTAAAATTTAAAAAATGAATCTAGTGTTGTCTTAAAAAGGAAACACATGTGCCATATATCTTTTTTCTTTTAGAAAGTTATAATACATAAAAAATAAATTAAAAAAATAAATTTAATCTACTCTTAAGAAAAAGATCATGAAATTCTCTTGTTAGTCTACAAAAAATCTCTTTTCACTTAGTTTGTCCAAGATCTTGTAGAATCATATTAAATATTTGACGATACATTTCGTACCTTATTAAAAAAGAGATACAAGGAAGTTGATTATGAATTACCAATTATCAGTAATCCTAAAATGGATTCTTCCTAAGTTGATGTCCAATCCTAACTCGTCTTGGGTCATAAATGGTACATGATGGAGTTCGAGTAAAAAGTATCTATTTTTTTTTTTACTTTTTTTTTGATAACGGTAAGTTGTATTAAAATTAGTCTTGTTGGCTATGAAAACCATTACCAAGGGATCCACAAGTCCAAAGTATTACAAAATTGGGAACCAACAGTTCCAGTTAAACCATGACAATGTAAAGCCTTAAACATAAGTTCCAGAAAATAGTATTGAGTCTAAACAAAAAGATAGTATCTTGCAAGATTGTCTGATATTCTCAAGGTCCATTTCCACCACCTGTAGAGCTAGGAATATTGTTATTATTTGGCTCAGAGACGTGAGGCTGAATAGCCTGAATAGAACCCCTGGAAGAAGAGGAAATATTTGTAGCCTGCTCTACAGTCCATGCATTGGTCATATCAGTGATGGAATGAAGAAGTTCATCCTTTTCAAACCCTGTGGCAAAAATTTCTATCCAGTGATACATTAGGGAAATGATATTAGAGAGAATAATTATATGAGATTTGCGGGAATCCCTGAAAATTCTATTGTTTCTTTCCTTCCAAGTCAACCAGAGGATGATTTGAAGAAGGACAACCCAACCATGTTTATTTAAATTAAATCTAAGTGGAGGCATAGAACTAAATAAATCAGCAATACAGAAATAGCCATGATATAATTCAGAGGTTAAAAAAAATCCCCATATGTGCCGTATAAAGGAGCTGTTAATGAATAAGTGGGTATTAGTCTCACTATGCAAAATGCAAAGAATGCAATTTTCTGGACCATTCCACCCTCTTTTGCCTAAATTTTCTTGAGTCAAATTCTTGTTGTATAAAACCATCCAAGAGAACAATTTGACTTTTAAGGGTGCCTAGCTATTCCAGATGATGTTGTAAAAGGGAAATCTAAGGCCACCATCATTTAAGGTTTTATAGCATGAGTTAACAGAGAAGATATGGTTTTTGGCAGGCAACCACAACAGGTTATCCCCGTCTTGCCTTAGAGAGATTGTCTGCATTAGAGAAACCAATAAATCAGCCTGAGATTGAAGGAGAGTATAGTCATCCAATTGTATATTGGAATGTGCAATTAATTTATTGAAATCAACCCTGTAAAGATCCAAGGTTTGCTTTATGGAAGCCCTTTTAAACCTAACTACAGAGAATAGTTCAGGGAAATGTAATTTAAGTTTGACCCCATTCTACCACTTATTCTCCCAAAATAAGGTATTATTACCATTCTGAACCTGAAAGGTGGTAAAACAGTTAAGTATGTCGAAGCAATTTTTTAAACTATACTAGAGAGGAGAGCAGTTGTTGGCAGAAGAATTCAATAAAGCACCAGGCCAGGCCTTGTAAAGGTATCTTGCCCTCACAAGTTCATTCCATTTCATATGGCAATTCTCAGAAAGTAATTGCCAAAGAAGCTTAGTTTTCAGAGTTAAATTGAAATTTCTGAGATTGATAATCCCCCATCCTTTTCGTTTTTTGGATCTACACAGTGTTGCCCATTTAATTAGATGCAAGCCTTTATGATTAGAAGACGAGGAATTCCATAGGAATCTACTTCTAATCTTATCAATATCTTTCTCCACTTTACTGGGCATATGAGAACAGACAGATAATAAGTAGGAATAGCTGATAAGACTGAGTTTAGCAAAGTCAATCTGCCACCTAGGGAAAGGTGTTTAGCCTTCCAATGGGATAACTTATGTGAGATCTTTTCTATTACTGGAATCCAATCATTATAAGTGGCTTTCCTATAATGCAAAGGTAAAGCAAGGTACATGAGTGGTAAATCAACAGTTTTACAGCCTAGGATATTACAGGAACTGGCAATGGAGGTCTGGCTCACCCCTATTCCAGTTATTAAGGACTTATGGAAGTTTATTTTCAGTCCAGAACATGATTGAAAACAGCAAAGAATTCTTTTGATATTTATCATGTTCTCAATGCCTTTTGCTTAGAATTGGAGTGTATCATCGGCATATTCTATATTCACCACAGTAGGCCCCCAATGTGGAAAATTAATACCAGCAATTAGGTTATTGGCCAGTGCCAATTTCAACATACGATTTAATATATGTGTGGCTACTATAAATAGCAAGGGGGATAATGGATCTCCCTGTCTTAGCCCATTGGTTGCCCCAAAGAAACCTTTGAAGGAACCGTTGACTAATATGGAGAATTTGGCAGTGTAGATACACATCCTAATCTTGGAAATCCATTTAGACCCAAATCCAAGGCCATTAAGGGAGTCCAGTAAAAACTCCCAATTAACATTGTCAAAGGCCCTCTCAAAATCCAGTTTTAGAATAAATCCAGGTGTTTTGGATGCTCTCTTATAATGCAGAGTCTCCTGAGCAACAAGAAAACAATCCCCAATTGATCTACCAGCCAAAAATGCACATTGAGAATGATCAATTGCCATATTAAGAACAGGAGAGAGTCTTGTTGCCAATGTTTTGGTGATGATCTTATATATGCTGTTTACCAAACTAATTGGTCTAAAATCTTTGACAAGGTTGGCACCATTCTTTTTGGGAATTAAAGCAATAAACTTTTGATTGAGAGGTGCTAGAGTCTCTGGGTCACTAGTAGAGTATAACTGCTGAAAGATGTTAACAATGTCAGATTTCAGAAGTGTCCAGAAGTGGTGAAAAAAGAACAATAGAAAACCATCAGGGCCTGAGACTTTGTCCCCATGTAATTTAACAACATTTGCTTTAATTTCCTCTTCAATAAAAGGAACCTCTATAGATTCAGGGTAGGGAATCTTGTGGGGGACTAATCTGTCCCAGTTAAATGATACTGTGACACTGTTCCTTTTGTTGAATTGCCTTAAAAAATGTTTCTCAATCTCTCTACATATTGCCTTAGGGGAATAGATCTGAGTGTCATTAATGGACAAGGAGGTAATGTTATTAACTCTCCTATGACACTTAACCATGTTATGGAAGAAGGTTGTGTTCATATCTCCCTCTTTCAGGCATTGAATTTTAGATTTCTGTCTCCAATAAGACTCCTGCTCCTTTAATAATGTAATGTGTTCTAATCTTAATGCCTTTTTCTCTTCCCAGAGCTCACCATTGAGTAAAGGATCTTTAGCTAACCCATCAATATATTGTATTTGTGATTCAATATATCTTAATCTCCAACTTCTTTCTTCCCAATTTTTGATGTTTTGTTTCAGATTTTTCAGTCTATAAGTAAAGGTAGCAATGGGGGAAGATGTGGAGTAGAGACCTATGGATTTCTACAAATTGCTCAAATCCTAGATGAATTGCTCAAATCCATCTATAAGAAGTCATGACTTGTAAAATCTATATGGGGGAGGGCCCTAGTCTAATAGAACTGTGTCATGTATGATGGGAATGTGGTCAGAGACTACTCTAGCCTTCCCAAAGCAGAAGGCATGTGGATATTTGCCAAACCAGTTTGTGGAGATAAGAAAACGATCAAGTTTGACCATAGTTGGGTGTACTTGAAAGTTTGACCAAGTATAAGAGTAATTATTGGGAGAGAGATCCATCAAAAAGTTGCTGTCAATAAATTCGTTGAAGTTTCTCATATATCCAGTGATTTTGGGCCTGGAAGAGTGTTCGTGGGAGTATCTAATGCGATTAAAATCACCTCCTATAACCCAATTATTATTGACCACATTACTGAGATTATGTAGTTCCTCTAAAAATTCAGGCTTGAGATTAGCTTCACAAGACCCATTTACCCCAGTGAGCCACCAATCAAATCCATTTTCACAATTTTTAAGATGTAAGGAGAGGCTAAAGGTGGCAGACAACTGATCTTTTAGTTCTAAAATATTGTCATCCCAACCAATTAAAATGCCTCCTGAGGCACCAGTAGAAGATATATGTGACCAAGAGATAATTTTCCTACCTCCATGGGATCTATGGGAACATTGAGAGAAGGATTCCTTTTTTGTTTCACTTATGATAATTAAGTCACATTTGTTGGATCTAATTAAATTACGCACCGCTCTAGATTTGGCACTTGTTCTTAGGCCTCTTACATTCCAGGCTGCTATAATCATTAAGAAGTGGGGGATAAACGAGAAGGAATTATCCTCTCACTGGTGCTATTGTTATTATCCAAATTGATAGCTATTTTGTCCTGGTCCTTCCTGACCTGATTGAAAAAGCATTTAACAAGTGCTAGGGAACTAAGAGAAATGCAAATATTATCTCTGAAGGATTGAAAATGTTCATAAGAATCTCAGAGCAGAGGATCCTCTTCTAAAGTCTCTTCATTGGCATTGGTTATTGAGCCAACAGTGGAATCTAAGTTAGAGAAAACAGTATTGCTTGAATAACTGCAATTATTGTGATCAGAATCAAAAGAAGAATCTAACTGGATATTACTTGGGACATGCACAGGAGTGCCTGGGTGGGAGGATGGGGCCTCAGAAGGTAGATTGTCCAGGTCATCCTTCTTTAGACAATCGTAGATCGCCAATACTTTCCTGAATTTTGCCATGGAGATTTTCCTGGCTTTTATCTCAGCTTCCACAAATTTGGAAGTATCCAATGCTGCATGAGACTCTGTCCCCTGGGTGTTTGCAGTTTCAGAGGAAAGGGAGAGCGATGCATTGTAAAATCCACTTGAGGATGAGCGGGTAGGTAGGAGGCCAGCAGTGTTAGCAGATGGGGTATAATGTGGTGAAAAAGTAGAAGATCTGGTCCATACCTTCTTGCCGTTCTTGGGTACTTTCCCACTCATGGCACCTCTCCATCCCTTATTGTTTTTGAATGGCTTCCTAATGGGGTTGAGACCTCTTGGTTCTGAAATCTGGACAGGTTGTTTGGGCCAAGCAGGAATAGGTTGCAGATTGGAAGGAGGAGCACATATGTAACAACTACACCTATACTTAATGGGATAAACAATTTTTCCAAAAGCAAAGAATTTGGAATCGAGCATTGCTTTGCCTTGGTGGATCTTAATTTTGATTCTTGCAAAACCTTGCTGTTTGACTCGATCGATAGAAAGGTCGACTTCTAATAGGTCAGCAAACTCAGTGACCATCAGATGAAAGACATTCACATTCCAAAGATGATGGAGGATTCCTTCTAATCTGATCCAGACCCCTTCCTCTCTCTAAGTGAATACCACATTGGAATTGGGAGTCCATTGTATGAAGGAAGCAGACAGAGATTGTAGAGAAGATCCATACAGATTAAGAGTCTCATTTTTGACCTTGGGAGATTGGAACCACAAGAGGAACTTACCTGGGGAAAGGTCCTTGACTTCCACCCTAGGGGGAGATGGCCAGTTGCTTGATATGTGGTGTTCTAGGATTTCTTTGGTAAGATGTGTGGAGTGTGCAGTCACAATGGCACAACAGGAAAGAGAGAGTAGTAGGTCGCATGTTGCCTTAGAAGGTGGAATGATAATGGGGTTATGTGGGGTAAGACCCGTCATGGTAGGATCAGGGGAAGGAATAGAGTCCTGTGCCTGAAACAATTTGCAAACCACCACCGAATGTGAAGGAGAGTTGCATTTGAAACAAAAATCAGAATATTTGCAAGTTTTATGAGAGTGACCACGAAGCCCACATCTAAAGCAACGACCAAATGCACGACAAAAACTTACCAATGGCATGCAGATCCTCCTTTCAGACACCACCGTCCACCCTTCCTTATCAGAGTCCTCCAACCAGGCTAAGAGTGCTTCTTCGCGTCGGAAGTTTGCGGAGGAAATAGAGGGTGGGAAGGGAGAAGCTAAAGCAGCAAAGCGCAAGCCAAGAGGAAGAGGTGGGGGAGGGGAATCGATTTTGTCAGGGTAGATCACTCTATCAGAGGAGGATGTCAGATGAAACATCGAGTCATTAATGTTGTGGAGTGGAGAGGGAGTAAACAGTGTTTCGTTGCACGATGCTGCCTGACAATTAATATTGGACAAGACAGGGCAGCGATTCGTATCTTCGTTGTCAGAAAAGGCCTCGTCAGCATATATTTGCATGTATTGTTCCGTCGAAACACTACTTACTGAATTAGGGATTAATTGTGCCAGGGCAAGACACAGTTGGGAATTAAAATCAAATAAGTTTTGACCCTGATTACAATTAGGGTAAATATTTATGTAATCCCGATAAATAAACGGCAATTGGTAAAGAGATAAATCCCACACAGAGTTCGAGACAGTCTCTGAGGAGATAGTGTAGGTGTTAGAGCCTCGAGAAGACTGTTGCCCTATCGTCTCCCTCGAACAGACGAAGGGTCTTATTTTCCGGTATTCTCCCACCGAAGGAAAATTTCCTACCGCCGCATCCAAGGCGACCATAGGGTCGGAAGGAGTTGAGAAAATCTCTAGTAAACTACTACATGCTGCCGGTGGAAAATCTCCAGTCAACACAACAGAGTGTGTGGGGCTATCCACTAATAAACTACTAGTAACTTGTTCGCTGGAATGCAGAGCCGGCTCCATAACTTTTGTCGGAGAAACGACGGTGATTGAACCAGGACAAGGAGCCTCGTGAAAAATGGAGATTCCTCCAGCAAACAAAGAGTATATCCAAATCTATACTCAAATATCAACATACCAATGAATTTAACCAACTAAAAGATACCTCCTTGATGTGCAAAAAACAGTCCACAGTCAAATCAGTATTATTCGCAAAGGGGACATAACACAAGGAACTATCAAAAGACATAACACAAGGAACTACCAAGGATCGCCCCAGTAAGGGAAAAGCCCTTCAATGGAGTCGAGATCTGGAACTCGATAGCCGTGCTTAGGGCGATCTGCCTGGGAGACAGCCCTAACCTCTGGAGAAGAGAAGGGGGAAGAGAGTTTCTTCCCGGAACCACTTACCTACGTGGAAGGAAGGACTGTCTGAGGAGGGCCGAGTCTGGCTGATCGACGATGTTTCCTCCCGATCGACACGGCAGGAGATTCTTCGTCCTCCAAGAGCCACGCCTTGAAGGCACTCCAGTCGAGGGCAGTGGCGATGTAGACGGGTAGGGTTTTTCATTTCGTGAGAGCTTGATTTTACACAATTCTATATCTACGATTTTGTGTTGAAACTTCATCCCAACTAACAAATGGGAGTCCAAGGTTAGAATGCCTCAACATTATACTGCGTTGAAAAATAGTCTTTATTATTATTTTTTATTAAGAGGAAGAGACTACATTAGTGCCTTCAGGAGAAGCGTGAAAAAAAAGGGAAAAAAAAGGCTCGACTTGTATGATCCCTCCGTCAACCCATAATGAAAGGGGTGATCTCGAGTTTTATGTTCCTTTCCTCTAAAAGAGTTGAGTCAATCCAAAATACAAAGAAAGGGGGTTCATGGCCAAGGTTAAAGATATTAGGGTTTTTTATATTAAACCTTTTGTGGCTTCATGTCCAGTTTATGTTTACCAGCATCGCAGTCAAGCCAGTCAATGTCATGGAGTGCCAAATTTTCGTTTTAGTGGGACCCCTAGCCTCCTTACATTTGCATTTGAATGATAAATAAATGCTAGACATCCACTCATGTTGACTATCAAAATGCCCTTTCGAGAGACAAATTTGGCCATCTAGAAGCCACTTTAGGTAGACATGGAAATCGGGCCAGGCCGGCCCAGACCCGCTCGGTCCAGCCTGGGTCCGGTCTAGTTCGGGCCCGAAAAAATCTGACTTGGGCCTGGCCGGGTCAGGCCCGTCGTGGACCGTGGGCCGTGCCGGGCCTAACGGGCAGGCCCGCCAAGGCCCGCGGAGTAGGCCCAGGTTGGCCCACGAAAAACCCTAGACCGGGCCGGATCGACCCGCGTACAGTAATAGAATTTTTTTTTTATTTAAAAACTAACGGGTCGGGTCCATGAACAGTAACAGTTAAAAAAAAAAAACAAACGGCTGGGCCCAGGAAAAAAATAATAATAATAAAAGGACCGGGCCCAGCGGCCCGCGAAAAAATAATAATAATAAAAGGGCGGGCCAAAAAATAAAAAAATTTAAAAGTGCAACGGTCCAATGACCGTTGCAATTGCAACGGCTACATGTATTTTTTTTTTGCCGTTGCAAATTTTATTTATTATTATTTTTTTAAAAAAATCACAAATTTTAACCTATAAATACCCCCTCATACCCTTCATTTTTTTTCACAACTCTCTTCTACAACTTTCTCAACTCTCCTCTACAAAATTCTCTTAATTCTCAAAAGAAGGTTTTCAAGTGAAGATTTTGCTTTGGCTTTGGATTCTGCTCGGTCTTCTGCTCTCCAGACTCCAGTCTCCACGCGACAATAGCTGAGCCAGCAACATCAAATTTTCTTTACTTCTAATCCCTCCAAATTCTTTACTTCTAATCCCTCCATTTTAGGGTTTTGGTTTTTGTGGATTACGGGTTTTATTCAATTTTTTAATATTAAATTGGAAAATATTGGTACCCATGATTATATCCCTAGTATGGAGTCAGATCATCCTCAAAGTACCCCAACAAATACTTCACATTCCACAGCCACAAAAAAACTTAGGAAACAAAGTTCTTAGGTTTGGGATTAAGTTACATTAGACCCTGTAGATCAAACTAGGTGTTACTGTAATTATTGTAATACCACATACACATGTCCTAGGGGAGGGGGTGTAGGTCACATATCTAGACATTTACTAAAATGTATATCCAAACATAATAATGATGAAAATACAGATTTAAAAAATCAAAAATACAAGTAGGATCTAGTGGTATAATAAATTAGAAATATAATACAGAAGAAATTAAGGAAAGAATAAATAAATTTATAGTACAAGACGAACTACCATTTTCTTTTTCTGAAAATAAATATTTTGAATCAAGTATGCAAAATTATTTAAATCCACAATTTAAAAGTTTTTCTAGAAATACAATAAGAAATATAATTTATAAGACATTTAAAAAAGATAAAAAAAATTTAATTGGAATATTTTTTAGTTTATTATGTAAAATATCATTAACATGTGATGTTTGGACTGGTCTAAATAATTTTCCATATTTATGTTTAACTGCACATTGGATAGACATAGAATGGAATTTACAAAAAAGATTAATCGCTTTTAAAGTTTTTGGATATCCACATACTGGTAAAGCTATATCAAATATGATAGAAGATATTATTAGAGAATATAATATATTTTATAAAATAAATACAATGGAAGAAAGACTGAACTTTCTTTTGTTATTTATATATTCTTATATATGTGCATCTCATTTTGATTATTCTATCTTCTGGAGAATGTAATAACATGACATCACGAATTTGTGACTATGCACTCCCCTTGTAGATTTTTCCATTTTGGAAGTTCGAATGCACTAAATGTTTTTCTTTTTTTTTTTATTAACGGTTGAGATAGTAAGAGGTGAATTTTTTTTATGCATGCCCTAGGATTCGAACCCGGGACCTGTGGCGAGTTTAAAGTTCTCCCAGCACTAAATGTTAAGTTGTCAGTAGACATGAAAATCGTGCTGGGCGGCCAGGCCCGTCGTGGGTCGTGCTAGACCTAACGGGCAGGCTCGCCAAGGTCCGCAGAGTAGCCTCATTTTGGCCCACGAATATTCCCTGGGTCAGGCCGAGCCGGCCCATGCACAGTAAAAAAATTATTTTTTAATTTTTAAAAAAAAAAACCCTAGACCGTTTATAAAAAAAAAAAAAACAAACAAACAGGGCCTGGCCCAGCAGCCCGGCCCGTTTTAACAAAAAAAAAAAAAAAAACAGTGCCGGGCTGCTCAGCCCGACCCGTTAAAATGAAATAGAATGGACCGTTGCAAAATCTTGTCGTTGCAAACAGCTGGATTTTTGGCCGTTGTAATGCAACGGTCATTTTTTGTATATATATATTTTTTAAAAATTCAATACTTTTATCTTATAAATATCCCCTCAACCCATTCATTTTTCTTCACAACTCAATCTTCTCTTCTACAACTTTCTCAATTACAAATTTCTCCCAATTTTCAAAAGAGGATTTTCAAGTAAGGATTTCGCTGTTTGGCTTTGATTCTGCCCGGTCTTCTGCTCTCCAGACTCCAGTCTCCACGCAACACTAGCTGAGCCAGCAACATCAAAATTTCTTTAATTCTAATCCCTCCAAATTCTTTACTTCTAATCCCTCCTTTTTTGGATTTTGGTTTTTGTGGGTTAAGGATTTTATTATTTTATATTCATTTTTTTTATATTAAAATGGAAAATATTGGTAGCCATGACTATATCCCTAGTATGGAGTCAGATCAGCCTCAGTGTACCCCAACACATACTTCACAGTCCACAGCCACTAAAAAAACTAGGAAA
>JAMKQA010037396.1:0-11133 GCA_024699735.1 Posidonia australis | reverse complement strand
AACTTTGAATCAAGAAAATTTAAATATGGAAATGTGAATAAAAAGGGGACTCCATATGAAAATGGATTTATTAGGGCTAAAAATGATAAATATGAATTTGTCACTAAGAAAGGAAAATGGATACCTAGAAAGAATATTGATATGATTCCCAAAATAAATTTTGTATCTAAAATAAAGTGGATACCAAAATCCCTCCTAAATGGAGGTACTTGATCTCTTCATGGAACAAAAGGGACATGAGACTATACGTAATTGAAATTTTTTGATAAATCCCATTAAAATGCATGGTTAATGAAGTTTCTCATTGAATAATACGGGTTAGCTAAAATCATTTGGATGTTATAATGATTTAATATGACATTTAAAAATTTGCATTCTGAAATATTCCTTGATTCGGTATACCATTTTTTAACGGTTAACCGATTTTTACTGTTTCAGTCTATCGAAATATACCAGCGACCGATTGTCCTGACAGTTGATTTCTATCAATTCTAATTAATGATTTTTCACAATTTTAAAATTATGGTTTACGCTTGCATTGAATATTACAATATCTTGACCATTCATTTGGTTCTTTAAACCATAAATATATGCATGAATGGACTTGATTGACATAACCTACAATATCTTATTTTGATCATATTATACATTGTCATATCTTTTTTTGCCCATGATAAAATGAAAATAAGAAAAATCATATAATCATAGTAATATTGAGATAAGTTTGTCGATACATTAAATGATTCATCTTTTTGCAGTACTTGTTGAATATGGATTGTTTTTTACTCATGCTTGGATCAAGGGGGAGCTTTACTGAAAATATGTTATTTCCCATGCTTGTTGATAGGGGGCGTTTAATTAATTCATAAATTTCAATAATTGGTATCTTCTTGAAAATCAATTTAACAATTGGATCCAATATCTACTATAAGATTAATTTTGGTATATTTTTAGGGGGAGCATAATTTTAATTAAATTTCAAAGATAAACTTGATATCTTATAAAATTGGCATAAATCATATTTTGTTACATTTGGTATAAATTTCAAAAATTGGTATCTGACAATTGGTAATATTTAAAGTGTAAAGGTTCTTCTCTGGATTGAGAGAAGGAAGCCTCATTTTCTTGCGGAGCTTTGCGAGGATTCGTCAAGGGTGTACGACACGATCTTGGCCCGGAACAAGATCAGGTTAGTGAAATTCTCGAGGGGTTCTCGAGGAGTGGACTAAGTCGGGGAGGTTGAACCACTATAAATCTACTTGTGCATATTCATTGTCTCTCATCCCCTTTCTTTGTATGCTTTAACATAATATCAATTTCCTAGTTATATTCAAATTACTTTAAATATTGTAAATTGATAAACAAACTCTATAATTTGTTGATTATTCACTAAATCACTATTCACCCCTCTCTAGTGAAGCCTAAAGATCCTTACACGTTAGACTTTCAAGGGAGTTGGGAGGACCATTTGTCGCGGATTGAGTTCGCTTACAATAATAGTTATCACTCGAGCATCGGGATGGCGCTGTACGAAGCTTTGTATGGTAGGTCATGAAGATAGCCGATTTGCTGGAGCGAGGTGGGCGAGAGTCAGTTAATTGGTCCAGAGCTTGTGTAGCTGTATGCGGACAAGGTGGATCTGATCCGTAGCAGGCTGTTGGTTGCACAGAGTCGGCAAAAGAGCTATGCCGATAGGATGCGAAGACCGCTGGAATTTCTTGTGTGGGACTATGTGTTCCTGAAGGTGTCGCCCACTAAGGGTGTCATGAGGTTCGAGAAGCGTGGCAAGGGTTGGCTGCACCCGTAGAAAACTTTTTGTAATTATTTACATTTTATGAATTTTATTCCTAGACAAGTGTTACTGCTCCGAGGCCCGTTGTGTGGTTTTGTGCTTTGGCCTCGTGGGCCGGCTCCTGTTTGCGTGTCCCTGTGCGTAGCTGGCACTGTTCATTGTGGCATTGTGCGTGTGGGGCCTAGGTGTGGGGTCTGCGTGGGGCCCGCGCTCGTGGGCCATTGGTTGTAGCTGGTGGTTGGGCGGAGTGGCCGTTGTGCTCGTGCGGTGAGCCAGTGGCTGAGACGTGCAGGTGAGCATGCTCCCAACTACTGCTTGTGCAGGCTTTATTAGCCGCATCGCACTCTTCCGCTGTTTGTCACTGTCTTCTCCTTCTTCCTTCTTCTTTCCTTCTCCTCCTTGGGCGCATTTCCCTTCTTCCCCTCCTTCTCTTCCCTTCCTCTCCACTCCTCCTTCTCCACACCTTTCTCCTTCCACTCGACTCCCCTGTTTTCCCCTACATCACGTGTCGAGAGAGAGAGATTAAGAGAGAGAAGCGGAGGCGTTTGGGTGGCTCGGGTGGCGTGTGGAGCTTGGGTGGAGCGTCCTTGGGGTCGTGGTGAGGCCGTAGTCGCCAGATTTCACTAGAGTCGACTGGAGATCGCTGGAGGCCGTTTTCAGGTACGCATCTCCACCTCTTGTAATAGAGAGCATGAAAATGGTAGAAATTGATAGTGTTGCATGGAATCTAGATAAATTTACATTCCTAAAATTTATTATGATTTTATGAGAATTTATGGACATTTATGCCGATGGTTGTGTTTTAGGTCATTTTGATCCTTTTGCCTTTGTGATTTTATATCTTGATGCATGGTGAATGGATTTTAGTTTTGTTTATTGGGATTTGGAGTAGACTCGAGGGTCTACATTTTATATTTTATGTAAGATTTTTGGTGCTTGTTTAGGAGGTCAGATCAGAGGTCCCTGTTGGGGCGATTTTGGACTGTAGGGTTTGGGTTGTTTTCTGTTTTTCGCAGAATTCGACATACCGAATCATTTCAGTATGCCATTTTTTCGTCAGATTAGGTCCTTTGGTCGAAATTTGGTCGTTTGATTTTGGATGGTCGCTCGAATTAGGAGATTTCGGTCGACTGAACTAGTTTCGGTATACTGAATTTAACCTGAGTGTTGACCGTTGACCTAGTTTGGTTGACCGATCCAGATTGGTCTATCGAACCAAGGGTTTTCGACATACCGAACCTGTTTTCGGCATACCGAATCAGGGCCCAATGAGTTTATAAAATTTGATTTCTAAGGGTTTTCTGGATTGGCTTGTTTGGTCCCTGTTAGATGGGATTGTGGGGCGTCAGTAGTGGTCCCCTAGGACACCTGATGCGCCGCTTTGTCGAGGTTTTGGAAGAGTTTTCAAAGATATGAATGGTTTTGGAAAATGGATTTCAAAGAAATGGTTGGCCTGTTTTGGAAAATGTTTTCCTGGTTTTTTGTGTGCGGGCCGAGACTGTGTGGGATCGTGTCTTCGGGACTAGGGAATGTGACAACATTCTCGGGTTGAGGTCGGGGGGTCGAGATACCTAAGGCTGAGCGGCGTTGGGTCCTAGAGGTATGAGACTCCTTGACTGTTGTCTCAAGGCTAGGGTTGTGGTCCGCGGGTTGAGGTGTCTTGTGGCATGACAGGGAAGTATGATACTCCTACTGTCGCTGTGAGCATTGAGGCTTGGGTGTCGTTGGGTGTGGAGGTATGACACTCCCTCCTGAGCACCGTCTGTGGAGGATGCCACGAGGAGGCGTACCCTGTGGTGGGCAGTGCGGGTGAGACACATGCTCCGTAGCTGGTAGCGTCCTGAGAGACATGACAACCTTCCCAGTGAGGGGTTGGCTTTTGATGGTTCTCCCGAGAGGGAGAATCGCAGGACAGTGAACGCTCTTGCACAGGGTGGCCGTCACCGTGGCAGTGCAGAACACTGTGGTCGCTCTTCGGCGGACTGCATGTGGCCAGAGTTAGGTTGCTTAGCGTTGGGCTTCCCGACTCATTGTGTGTGGTTTTGGCCATTGAGAGCCTTTGCTTATGATTTTGGGCTAGTAGAGCCTCGGTTGTGGCTTTGACCGGTGAGGGCTTGGTTTGTGAGGTTTTGAGAAAATAGTTTGCAAAATAAATTTAAAAGGAAAATTAATTATAGTTTTGTTTTCTGTGGTTTTCCTTTGGGTGCGTACTAGGTGACTTTTGTCACTCATATGTTTTTCCTTGTATTTTTGGTTTGCAGGTGCATGCATGCAGAAGATTAGCGTAGTGCATGTAGTTTGGAGTCTCCTAGTCGCACACACAGATTCCTAGTAGTTAGGTATTTACCATTTGTCTTTAATTTTTTTTTGTAATTTAATCATTTTAAATTATTATGAAAAATAAGAGACGTAACATATTATCCTGTGGTGAAGCACACCACCATGTGCCTGATTCTCTCTCCGATAGTCTCTCTCAATTGGCCTTTAGAACAACTCGACATTCGCAACGCCTTTCTCCATGGAAATCTTAAAGAAGAGGTCTATATACAATAGCCACTTGGTTTCAGAGACCTCCTCTAACCACACCATGTTTGTCGGCTTCGCAAAGCTCTGTATGGCCTCCAACAGGCCCCGCGTGCCTGGTTTCATAGGCTTCAAGCCTTTATTCTAGCAGTTGGCTTCTTCACAAGTCAATCAGACAATTCACTCTTCATCTGCCATTTCAGAGGAAATACCTTGCTTATCGTCGTCTATGTCGACGATCTGGTTGTCACGAGCTCCCATCCCACCATGATTCACCAATTTATCGATGACCTGTGCTCCACTTTCGACTGCTAGTGGTTGGGGCCTCCGAGCTTCTTCCTTGGTTTAGAAATTCGACGCACCAATGACACAATTCTTCTTAGTCAAGCACGGTATTCCTTCAATCTTTTGGCGAAGTTCAACATGACCCATTGCAGCCCTTGCCCCACTCCCTTGGTATGCTCTTCATCTTTTGCAAAGTTGGATACATCTCCGTCGCTGGAATCCCCCACTGAGTTTCGCAGCATGGTTGGTGGTCTTCTCTATCTCACCCTATTCCAGCCTGACATTGCTTTCTTTGTACATTCACTCTTTCAACATCTACAAAGTCTGACAGCCACGGACCTCAAGAATGCCAAGCACATTCTGAGATACATTAAGGGTACCATCCACCACAGCATTAGTTTCCGACGACCACCTTCCTCGTCGTTGCACTTGCGAGCCTTCACTGATGCAGATTGGGCCGGAGATCCTGTTGACCGTCGCTCCGTCATAGGTAGCTGCATCTTCCTCAGTGGCAATCCAATTTCGTGGCTAGCTAAGAAGTAGACGATCATCTCTCACTCAAGCAGCGAATTAGAGTACCGTGCTATCGCGAACACTATCACAGAGTTACACTGGCTTTGTCATCTCCTTCGCGAACTATCAGAATCTTTCCTCCTTATATGTATACTGTATGTATTTTCCTCCTTCTAGAATCTTCTGGCGTCTGTTGGTTGTTATGCCAGCTCACTCAGTTTGTGTAGCCTTGTAATCCACTGTTCACGCATCAGTGGTAATATTAGAGATAATAGAGGATGGTAATGGGTTCATGTATACAGTGTCGTCTTCTTCCTCCTTTGGCTAACCTACTGATTCTTAACAAGTTAAGTGTGATTAGCCTTATCTTTCTCTTTCCTTTGATGACTGAATGGATGATATCCACAGCTTTCTTCGTACACTTGTTGGCAAAAGGATAGAGCATCTTCCTCTAATGGAACAACCTGTTGAAACTGCTGCCTAGAACCAACACCCCTGTTCATACACTTGGTGTTGCATAATATCTTCCTGCTGCCATTATTAACAAAGGATTGGAATTTTTACTATTACCATGAGTACATGTACGTTTAGCCATCACGGTCACTACCACACTAATAGAGCTAATAGATTCACTTTCAAGGAATATACAATGAGTAGGACATCTGTGTTATTTCATGGTCATCTGTGTTAGTTCATATTCCCAGGCACATGACAGCATGTTAGTAGAGTAGGACTTGTGTATAGAGGCACATGACAGCAATTTGGATGATTAACATACACGATACAAACTGCAAATCAATAGCTTTTTTAGGGTACACTGGAAGTATATGTTTTGTTTTTGGGCTTTAGAATGAACTTGTATGTTTGCGGTACATGTGAACTTGAAAAACTTGTGTGCAAGTCTTTATATACATATGTATGTGTTGGGATATGGTTGTGGGGGCACATGGAGCAACTTTTTTGGAAATATATATTAACTGTATGTGATGGATCATGGATGTCTTCTAAACTGGTTATCATGTTCGTTTGTAAATGAACAAAATATCAATGAAATATAAAAAATAAAAATAAAAATAAAGCATATACAACGATGGATATTTACAAGCAATGTCCAAAACTAACGACAACAAAACCATCAGTAATTTCCAAAACAATCGAAGGATACTTTTGTAGGCAGTGTTCAAATACAACGACGGAAAAAGCATCGGTTAGAGCATGTAGCTCGTTTTAACAATACCAATCCCAAACACAATGAGTACCAAGAAAACTGACGTATATCTTCCAATGTGTGAGCTACAAGTTAGAAATACACATCCCTTGAATTTGAGAAAGCTTGAAAATCTGGACCCAAGTTCCCAACCCAACATTAGTAGTTCATTTCAGCTCGATCTCTAGAATCGTGAAATTTCATTTGTACGTCTCCCATGCAAACTAGAGCCGGAATAGAGTAAGATTTGATAGATCTGCTTGTTTGCCTACGAATACAGGATTTGATGTCTTTTATATTTTTGGGATATAATTGGGTGTTTGGGATTTGCTTCTTCGTTGTGGAAGATTTGCTTCTCCTTTTGTACTCTTGCAGGCGTTGTGACTTTTCTTCTCCATGTCATGAAATTGACAGCGGTTGAATAATGTAAAATATTTGTATTTGCATTTACCTGTTTTCTCTTCATAATGTCTCTTTCCGCTTGTGTGTGGGAGCAGTTTACGAACTATGATAAATTGCGAATATATTATCAAACACGTGGAATTATGACGAATTCCATTGTATAGGGGTATAGCCTTCAATATTCAAACTCAAATTCAATAAATTGCTACTACAGCTGAAAACCATCAAACTATACTATTGTTGTTCAAAAACTGCGTGACAAAAATTTCCTTCTCCAGTAGTAGTATAATACATTAATCTGACCATATATATATATATCTGGAGAGACCGAGAGAAAGAGAGAGAGAGAGAGTGTGAATCTTCTACGGGAAAAAAAAAAACCACTCGATCCCTCAAAAAACATAATCAAGATGCAGATGATGATGGTGATGGTGATCTCTCCAGAAAAAAAAAAATGAAGAGAGAAAAGTTTATCCATCATCATCATGTTCATGCGTACTCAATGTTCACAGCGGCAACCAGAGGAGGAGGAGGAGGGAAAAAAATAAAGCCCAAGAAAACAATGTGCCTGAATCATACATTCACACAGCAACATCACCGTGTACGCTCAACTCTTTTCTTAGCTTATGTGAGAAGAGCCTGCAAGCGTCCATGCTGAGGTCAACTACCGCTGCCAAAGCCACGAACGCCGCCGCGTCTTCTGCGCATCCGACGTTCTGCACGCCGATCTCCACCGTCGGCTTGCTGCACCTGCCCTCCCCCTGCACCGTCGCCGACATCACGAACCCTCTGTAGCCATGTGGCATCTCAAAGCGCCCGCTGCTGAGCCTCGGGCTGCATCCCGGTGACGTCGGCAACGATCTCGCTTGGTCATTGATGTTGTCGTTGTTTCCTGCAGACACCCAGAATGTACAGGTTGTGCGAAAGTCCATCGGTGAAGAATGTCTTCCCACGACTCATGATTAACAGCAGATGATCTTAAAATTTTGTACCTGTGAGGTCGATGTAGAACTTGCCGCCCTTGTTGGTGCTTAATGTAGTCTCCGCCAGGATTGCATTGGAGCCTCCACCCCTGTTGTTATCCGGGACTAGCTCGAACCGGCATCCCAGCTCGTCACTGGCCGTGCGGCCACCACGCACCCGCCGCCATGCCTCCAGTCGGCCCCAGGGCTTCCAAGTGCCCTCACCGGGACGAAAGATGAGCCAAGCACCGGGATTGGATCGACCGACACGGTCGGAGCCAGACGAGGCGACGAAAGGGGTGGTCATGGAAGCAAAAGCCACCGCCGAACCGGAGAGGTCGTGGACGGTGACGGCCCACCCCTTCCTCTCTTTTCCGGCACGTTCTTTCTCCGATCCGAAGGAACCGAGCCATTTCCTCGATCTACTGCTCAGTGACGGGATACGAACACTAGGGTTCCGGAGATTGAACTTGCATGTAAACATGGGCTGTCTCATGCTGCCTTGTACCTAATGTTAATAGACATCGTAGTGCAGATTTTTTTGTGACTTCCAAATGTTTTGTGATTATGAATTAAACAGCAGGTATGTGATGTAAAAAAATAATAATAATAATAACTTTTCAACAAAAAATAGATACAACTTTTTCTTGTTTAATCAAGTACTTATTGTGCCTCTTATAAATATATATATAGATGAAAATTTTGTATGTTAGTTTATTACTAGTTTAAGGTCTGAAGTGTACGCGGTTGAAGCACACGCAACAATATATGCATGTCTTCTGTATATCGTTCCTGACGATTAATGTATGACTTCAATTCATGATTGATTCTAAGTTAGTGAAATGTAAATTTGGATGTACATATATAGTTTTCTTCTAATAATTGATTCCAGTAGGCTGGGTTAATGAGGGACACGACTTTGATGGAGTTCTAATGAAGTTGTCAGAAACTTAACGTACACACCTGAAAAACTTGTGGGCTGCACTCTGGCTCGCCGTCGAACTCGAACACGAACCTCGGGTCTGGCTCCGACATCACCGTCACATGCACCTCCGGCACCTGCGCGTCACCTTCCTTCCTCTCCTTCCCCAACGAAACCCACCCATCATGAAACACGCAAGCTCTCCCCTCCACCCCCTTCAAGTCCACCGGCAGCGACACCTTCCCCAGCAGCCTTCCGGTGCTCCTGCTGCACGACGCTCCCATGCTCCCGGAGTAGACCTCCACCCTGACCACCGGCTTCTTCCTCGCGATCAACGCCGACTTCCCCGCCAGCTTCTCGACGTCGGACTTGCTCAGGCCGAAGCTCGCGGCCAGAGTCAGCGACATCTGGTCGGGCGAGAGGTGGACGGCCGGGTTCGCGCTGCATGGGTTGCCGAGAGGGACGACCGCCATTTGGCGTGGTTGGTTTTTGAGCTTGATCTTGCAGTAGCATGATGTCGTGGATGGATGAACTCCTGATCTTGATGGCTTGGAGGCCACCGGGATGTTGAGGGCCAGATTGCCCACCATGAGCCGGACAAATGGGCATGGGTCCATTAATATAATTGTTGTCGACAACCTCCTACAATACCAACATATATACCAACCTCGATCGATCTCTTCCTCTCTTTCCTCTTACTTGTGTTGGTTTAGTGGTGGATGTGATATTAGGGTTTGTTGGGTTAATTGGGACGAGGAGGAGGATGGAGGAATCCATGGATTTAAGGTGTGAAGATGTGCATGTACGTACGCATCATGCTAATGAATACAAAAGAGAAGTGGGTTGTGGTGATGGTCGGTTTATTTTATTTATTTTTTTGAAGGTAATGGTCGGTTTATTATTATTATTTTTTTGAAGGTAATGGTGGGTTTATATTATATAAACTAACCTTGTAATTAAATATACTACATGTCAATTAATGTTTATTACATAAAGAATTAACAAATCATATCTTTTATACATACATATATATATATATATGTGATCTCATTGGACTCCAAACTACTGATTCTTGTGGGTGACAGTCAGACAGAGGGAGGGGGAGAGAGACGTGCATAGCTGGAGCACAGCTAAGAACAGGCTGTGTATGGTGATTAGTGAAGCATAAGATTGGAAGTGGACCTCTTCCTTGGTGAGTCGTGACTAAGATCACACTGTGAGTGGGGAGGTTCTAACTCAACTTCATGAAAACAATTAGATTAATGGAGTTCTAAACTAATATTAGCTTTTAAGAAAATTCAACGTATGTTTTGTAAAAAAAAAAAAATGTACCTTTCAGTTGTTATTCTATACTCTCATGGGAGACAACTAATAGCAGGTCGATATTGTTCAGTCATTCTCTTTTAGTTAGTTGTCAAAATGAGTTCTCCTACATCGAACATATATAACGAGTGCATGGTATCAGAGACAATGATACAGCTCTAATTAATTTGGAGTTTGAATCAAAGGGGTGAGTAAAAGGTTATACTCAATCGTCATTGCTGAAATGGTCAGAGAGTAGGCGAGTGAAAGTCTAGCTGTCAAGGATGTCGAATCCAAAACATTCTGGTCAAATATCGTACATCTTTGCGTTTATGTATGTGTTTTTATTATTATGTCATTTCTTTCTCGTTTTGATGTTTGGTTGTGGTTGGTGTACGCCCAACATATACAAGCTTTTGGATATGCAAACTGAACATGCCAATGCCATCCAACTACTAATAACAACAACTGAATATGAAAAGAGCAATGGACAAACACATGCAACTCATCAAGTTCTGTGCATTTGATTACTGTAAGATGAGTTCTTTCTAATAAATTAAGGCCAGTACTGTGGTTGGATTGGAGGTGGTTGCCAAGTTATGGCTATTGTTTTGTCATGTTAAATAATTGCATTCGTGCTATCCACTCCTGCTCTGAGTATTGGGAATAAGATTAAGGTTGTGTTGGCATGTTTGTAGAATAGCAACACTGAAATCTATTGATTCCTGGATTAGAAGACCATGCTGGATATATATCACATTCCACATTAGAGGCTGACTGTGGTGGTTGAATGGTCTTATCTGTCATCTTGGTGATTGGTACAGTTGGCACTTTGAATTTCTAATGGGTGAGGAGGCCAGTTGTAACATGAAATACTTAAATTCAAGTTGGGATGTTATTTAATTTCTTTTTCTTTTTCAAGAATATCCTTCCCTGTAGAATGTCATAAATTTTGAATGTCATAAATTTGAAGAGTTCTAACATACTTGTACTGCTAACTGGTATATATGAAACCAAGTTATTTTGGATATTCTAAATTTAAAACTCAAGTTATAAAAGTTGAATAATATTTCAACCTATAAGAAGAATATTTATGGTATGTTTCAGAAGTATCCTCCCTTATGGAATCTCATTCCTCTCAATCTCTTTTGAGTACACGAATATCCCTATTCCATCCAAATTTTGTGTACAAATAGACTCATATTGTCAATGTTCGTCATGAAGA